>JAUCMS010000055.1:12301377-12314754 GCA_032357445.1 Enteromius radiatus
ATATATTATGTAAAGAAAAACTTTTATTTTGGATGTGATTAATCGCGATTAATCGTTTGACAGCTCTAATATATATACATAATAAATATACATATATTATGTAAACAAACTTTTATTCAAATGTAATTAATTGCGTATAATCGTATGCCAGCACTAATTAGATCATATGAGCAAGACAGAGACAGATTACATTTACATTATCACATCATAGGCCCGCCTACTGGCATTTACTCACTTAATGACTGATACAAGTCTAGATGTGAGTGTCATTTCATTTCAACTGCAAATAGATCCCACACTAGATACAGTAAACACTTGCCGGTTCAGTTTCTCCATATTCTCGAGCTACTCCTGGCAACAGGACAAGTGAAGAGGTAAGTAATGTTTGACGGGTATGGTTTAAACTTTTTTTTTTTGTAAATGTATACATTTTTTTGTGCACAAAAGCATTTTAAGTGAACCCTCAAGGAACATATTTAATTTTGCCAGGGCAACATAGAAATATCAAAGTAATTGTTATCTCAATATGTATTACTAAAATGTCTTCACATCTGAACAGGTAGTGTAGGTTTTGGTTCTTTAAATAGTGAGCAAGAAAGAATTTCACAAGTTCCCCGTCTCCTCTCCATTCGGCTCAATTACCACATTTGGAACTCATTAAAACAGCTGAACCCCATCGACCACTGACGCCCCCTCTCTATCAAAAAAAAAAAAAAAAGTATAGTGGATGAGAAAATATGCTCTTTCCACAGATACCCCAACCCCCTGCCACCACCTCCTGTTTCACAGTGACATCATGCAGAAAGAATGATCGTCTGGAAGTCAGTAAAATGTAGCCGCCACATGTTGATCTGTGTAGAATTGAGTCTGTGTCTCTGTGTGTGTGTGTCTCATCTGGAATATTGTTGCAAAATAAATCAGCTGCTTCCTTCCAAAGCACTTGCTCTGCTTTTGGGACTGAAATGTATCTGTGAATAATAGTGGCAAGAAATATTTGGATTTGACAAGGTGTTATGCGTCATTATTGAGAATGCCTTTCAAATCGGATATGAATATGAATTGAAGAATTAAAAATAAATTAAACACACAAAAATAACATATATTTCAAAAGCATAGTTTTCATTTTGATCATATTAATTTGAGAATTTATTTATTTCTAAAAATATGAACACCTATAAATTAATAATAATGAGTATATCCAGAATCAAGTGGTGATAGTTATATTTAAAAGATTACATATAGAAATGTGTCTTTATATACTGTATAAATATTTAAAAAATCATTGTATTTATTTTATTTCTCAGAATGTTATTTCTTAGTTACTACTTTATTTATAATAATAATAATAATAATAATAATAACATTTGTCAAACCCTGATCTGATAACAGATTTGTTCCTGGATGCTGAAAAGCTTATTTTTCAAGTTCAATGAAGCACAATCGAACTGGAATCTGTGTGATATTCAACTCTTTCTCTCATCTTTTCCATCAGGTGTGGAAATCACGGCCGAGAGCTTCATGGACAGGTTAGATAATGGTTTCCTGTTGTGTCAGCTGGCTGAGACGCTGCAGGAGAAGTTCAGGCAAAATGACCCCGAAGTGAATTCACCAGGAAAGGTACTAAATTACTGGTATTCATTTAATTTTAAGGAACTAAAGAACTTGCTAATGAATCAGATACATTTGGGATTCTGCACAGTTGTGCATCTTCAGTGCAGGTGGAATGTAAAGTTTAGACAATACATCAGTCTGCTGAAATCATGCTGTAGTTTTTTTATTTATTTTTATGTAATCATTTAAAGGTGCTCTATGCGATGTTGCAGGATTTGAGCTCTATTTCATTTTTGTCTCAAACCGTATGCATAACCCCTTGATTGTCTTGCTGTCTTCCCTCTGAATACATTGGGAAAAAACACGCTCCCGAAAGACAACACAGAGGCTGCAATACCAAAAGAAACACTATGGGCACCACAACAAAACAAACTTCGGCTAAACAATCGGAATTGTCGATTGGTTGGCCGAAGTTTGTTTGCGCGCATTAAACCCCACCTCTTCTCGCCGATTGGTTGGCCGAAGTTGGTGCACATCCTGTGCCTATAGTGTTTGCAAGATCGCATAGAGCACCTTTAAATGCCCATTGTGTCATGATATCCAGCTGGAGTCCCTCGTGGTTTACACCAGAGAGAACTCAAGCCCGAACTGTGTCTTATTCATGAACTCTGTTGCCCATAATGCCTCATTCCTGGGACTGATTACACGCCACACCTGCACCTCATCACCACACCCATTTACTGATTACACACACTCATAAAAGCCACAACCAAACACTCACTCACCGTGAGGTCTTGTTTAGCCAGTGATACATTTCCTCCCGTGTTTGTTTTTCCCTGTTGTGTTTTTGGATTGTTTACCTGTGTTTTTTTTTTTTTTTTTATTGTTTGCTGCCTGCCCCGACCTTTGCCTGGATTATTATTTATGACTCTGGATTATCTATGTTTGCCCCGGGAAGCCGTTGTTTACCCTGCCTTTCTGACCACGAATAAAGCTTTGCGTATGGATCCGCATGCCTCCGACTCCCTTGTTACACATTGGTTATAGCAGACAATTATATTTCTATTTAGGCAATGAATTTGAACAAAACGTTCTGCTTCGAAGACTATAACAGTGGTATGAATTTAAACTTCTTAGAGATGATTATATTGGTTAATCTCAATTGTTAGCTAAAAATAAAGGAGAGAAAATCTAGATAAATAGTTAATCTCATTATAAGAGATGGCCCAGTGATATTTTGGGAAATGCCAGCCCGATCTCACAGCAATTCATACATATTTTATGAGGTTTGTACGACATTACTTGTTGCTAATGCTTATGAATTTGTATAAATGACCTACACTTAACCCCACCCTACCCATCACTGGGGTTTTTGAGTGAGGTCATACAAATATGTATGAATTAGCTACCTCGTAAAATACATACTTTTTTATGTGAAAGGAGTTTTTGCTGTAACTCAAGTGATCTGATTTCATAAGGTATGCTAAGCTTATGCAAGCATGCTTGTGACTAGCCAAATCATGAATTCATTCGCGCTTGCCTGGTTTAAAGTGATTGCATGTGAACTGAATATTTGCACATTAGCTTAACATTTGCTTGCTTTCATTATTTTCTTCATCCAGCACGTTGCATGCATTTCCATAGCAGTAACATGAATTAATTCAGCACTGCTGCCAAAACCTGTGCATGTTTTCAAACTAAGGTTACAGAATACGGCAGTGTATTGGTTTCAGGTGCTGGTATTGAATGCATTTTTAGTCTCTCTCTAACACAAAGACTTTTGTCTGGAGTCAGGGCCGCTTGCCATTCCCTGCCAAACCTCGGCATTGTGGGACGATGAACTTTGGAAAATCACTGAGCTTTCTCTTTTTAACAGAGCAGCCTAATGAAAGCTGTGACTTGTTAAGTGTTCAAAAACTCCTCCAGATGGGAAAACCATTAAGATCAGGAGATTTTTTTCTATGGTAAATTAAGAAAATATTTCTGCTTGTCTTGGCGAAGAACCACCTCTTACAGATACTCAGAATGGGGCTTTCTGTAAGTTATAACTCGCTCCAATTCTAATAGAGTCCCTGAAGGAATTACAAAGTAGAATTCATGGCCTGTAGTTTTCACAACTGGCATATCAAAGCAATCATGAAATGTAGACCTGCAAAGTACTGCATGCACTAAATATTACCAAATTAGTTAGAGAGTAGGGTAAGATCAGCCAGTGCATTTAATATGACCAAGTATTTGAACATTGTAGTATAAACATGCCAATTGAGATGTGTGCATTAATAGTAATAAAAATATATAGTTAATAAAGTTTTAACCGTAAACATATGCCAAAATGGCAGGCAGTTTTGTTTTTTCTGTCTAGTAAATAGTTTAAATATAAAATAATATTTATTTGGCCTTCAGTTTTATTTTGTGTCTACTAGTTACTGTGTACATCAAGGTGGCTGCCCTCGACCATTAGAATTTCTCTTGTGAAAGAAGGTAAGTAGTTTAGGGTTGAGAATGTTGTTTCTGGAAAATCCAGGATCTTTCCTCTGGGCAGCATTTTTTCAGTTGCCAAATACTTTAGAAGATCACCTCATACTGGTGCATCCGTCCCATGGCTGGTGCAGAGGCAGTTGAGAAGCCCACTTATGGCACAACACATCACTGAGGTGGGAGCAGCATTCAGGACTGTCCACAGATAGTTGTTTCAGCGGGATTTTGATGTATATGGAACGGTGTGGGAGCTTGGAGAGTTTTCTACGGCCATAGTGAGATCCCATAAAGGCAGCTTGGGTTGGGTCAAGAACAATGATATCATTGGCAAGGAAAAGGTTTCTAACTGTTCAAAGTATGCCGATGCGTAGGCGGTCAATGGAGGGATGGGCGACAAAAAAAAATCTATAAAGTCGATAATGATAATGATTAACGTACCATACAACGTTGTCATTTGTTAGTTTTGATTGCAGAGAAATCAGTTACTCCTTTTCCCATTGTTGGGGGCAACAGCTATGACCCTAGGATCAGGTGTTTGTTGAATGAAGACCAGGAGTCAGAGATAGAATCAATTGAAGAAAAATTTACTGAAGAAAATAGTTTGCAGTTTCATCCGTAGATGTCAGCTTCAATACTCGTGTCGAGTTCGTAGGCTGCCCTGCTCACATCTTACAGACATAAGGATAATACACTTTAACAGAGGTCGCTAATTGCGTCAATTCATTAGTCATCCTGATTAGTCCCAAAAACTAGACAATATTTAAACGTTCGTGGATGGATGTCTGCACATCTCAAGGAGAAGAAGATGATGATTTGGGCGTTGGGCTTCTGGACCAGCCTAAATATGTATCTCCATCAGCAAACTGGGCAATTCCCTGCTTTTCAGACAGAAAAGACACACACACACACACCTACATATAGCATGCGTCTGCCTCTCAAGGTTACCTAGCTCAACCAAACATCTTATCAGTATGGTTGGTTAGTCTTATGCACTTATTCTTAGGAATACAGGCTAGAACTGGATTGACAAAATCTCTAATATCTTATACATGAACGCCACAGTTGATTTTTCAGAACATCATGACCTGAGGGGAGAAAAATAACATAACACACAAACATAGCCAGACTCAGTTTGACCTTGGGGCCTGGTTTGAAACACATCACAGTCAATTCACAGAGACTTATATGGATGGCATTACTTGAATCAAACTGTTCAACATATGGATTATGATTATGTAATTTAATTTGTTAAATGTGATCATAATCAAAATTAATATGAAATGAAAATGAATAAAAAGAAGGATATTGTATCACTCCATCCTCTCCTTCACCATTCATACACATCAGCAAGAGCCTTGGTAAAGGTTGCAAAAGATGTCAACAAATCATGAATTCTGTTAGTCTATCTTCAGTGTTTATCGGTGCACTGATGCCTTGGTTCAGTAAAATACGTTGTTGGTATTCCAGCAATTGTTCTGTCTCTTGATGCAAGATCATCCACTCCAAAGGTCCACTTGTTTATCTTTAAGGCAGGTATTAAGTAACAGATTTTGGCCTTCCCAGTTTCTCACTGATGATCGGTTACAGTTGATAAATTAAAAGGTAGTTCGACCTGAAGCAGCGCTGCTTCAAGTCAAACACACCTAATCTTTTCTAAAAACCTGTTGGGAGTAGGGCTACAACATCACCTCAAAATGTGAACCAAACACTCTTCTTGTTCAGGCTTCAGTTGGCAAATGCCAGAGATTAGAAATCCCTGTAGAGGAAACAATACCTGGTCACATGTCACGTTCTCCTCCTATTTCAGACTGAGTACAGAAACAAACTAAAAACTGAGCGAAAGTATGAAGTCTGACGTAGTCAGGCTAGGTATCAACAGCTCTTCAGAGACGGTTTCGAAGGACAATGGAAAATACCTTTCCATGTACCGATAGAAGGGCAATACCCTGCCAATCATTGAACTTGCAAACTTGAGCAGGGCATCAACAAAACAATCGTCACCAGATTTGAGTAGTTCAGGCACTGCTGATCAAAGTATGTGTTCATGACCACAAGTCTTTGTGAAGTCAGAAGTTGCATACTGTTGCCATTACTGTTGGTTTCGTTTGCTAAACCATGGGGTAACAGTATTTATTGTTTGAATTTCTTATTAAATTACTTCTCATTCTTTACCCTGAAAACCCTGGACATTGTATTTAATCAATGCACATGAAGAAAAAAATAAATAGCATGAAGTAAATGTACATATACAAGTTCCCCAGTCTTTCCTTTGTTCTTCTTCTGTCCTTTACATTACCATGTATCCGCTTCAAAGACTGTAGTTGTGCTACTAATTTTTTTCCACTTAGAGGAAGCCATGTGCAGTCTTATCTTGTGGCTATGTGTCCGTGGAATAGGGTCCTTTCACTATATACAGTATACAGTGTATATACTTTTTTTTTTAATTATATTTTCACTTTAGATGTCTTAACAGTGTACAAATGTTGCAGGCCACCCTGTGATAGTATACTATTTCAAACTGTGTGTGAGCATGTCTGCTGTACTGTGTGTAAAATGACTACATATGTTGGCTGACGTACTCCACTGAGGAGGTTGCCTTATGTCATGGCTTGTTTCATGCTAATCCAGGGTTTCTGTCACAGAGTTTGCTTCTGGGAAACATAACTGGCTGGTCTCAAAGGAAAGATTAAATTTCAAGACTGTTTCATTTCAGTCAATACTTTACAATTATTAAAACACCATTCCATTCAAAAAACAATCTTGTGAATCATTAGTGTGTTTGACTGAAATGAAACTTTGCCATAACTGTTGTGATATTTAAAAATCCTTTAAAATGGACAGACTGTATATTGACAGTTTACATGCTAAAGTAGGCTCTCTTGACTCAGAAACAAACTGTGACCACCTTAAAATGCTCTTAAATAATTTAGAGCAACTTGACAACACTATAGCAATGCCTGGCAAAGACCCACAGCATTGTGATGGCACGGAAATGCACATATAACATATTCTTCCTAAAATTTTCCCAGAATGCCCCCATATTTCCTATTTTTTTAAGTTAGCTGGTTAAATATTACTGCTATTTTCAACATTTATGTATATGTCTGCTGCATGCTGGTTTGGCCGATCACTGTATGTGTATGTGTGAAAACAGCGCAGATGTGAGGAATATTTGAGGTTGTTATTCCTCAGGGATAGAAAGAGTGAGCGAGTTTCAGCAGTTCATTGATCATACAAGATCAAACATATCAACACAGATTCTGAGAGAAAGACAAAGGGTTTGTATGTGTGTGCATTAAAAGGAATAGGCCAAACAAAAAATGTCATTATTTATCCTAGACATCCTAGATGTATGACTTCCCTTTTGTCAGATAAAAAAAAAATAATAATCATGTTAGTCCATATACAATGCAAGTGATTGGGTGCCCAAACAATAGTGCTACAAAAGTACATACAGCCATAACAACCACAGCTACTGCAGTCTTCTGTAGTGTAAGCATGTTGTGAAGCTCGCATAAGATATTGTTATTATTTTCACATTACCATTCAAAAATACACTTGCATTTACACCAAACATAAACTCACCCTTCTCCTTAACATATGACAGTTGGCCAGATTGATGGTTTATAGTAAAAAAAAAAGAAGAAGAAAATATAAAAACTATAGTTCACTAAAATGTCGCCTTAGCTAAACACTTACATATTTTTTCACATTGCTTTTCACAACATGCCATTATTTATGCCAAAAAAAGTACCCTTTTGTGAACCTGCATACAACAGTTTGCCAAGATGTAAATATTATAGATTTTTTTATTTTATTTTGTCTAATTGCCTAATTTTTGGGTTGAGTATCTCTTAAAGTCTAGGAATTGTACAAATTCCATTTGGATCCCACAATTTCAAAATACCTGGCTACACATTTCAGTTTCTCAGCTACAGAATAAAACATTTATTAAGGTCATATTTTGTTAGATTTAAATCTTAGCTTTTCAGAATTAGCTTCATTCCAAGTTTTCAAACATGGGACACATCTATAAAGACTTTTCATATCATGTGTTTTTCTTCTTTTTTTTTTTTTTTTTTGTAGTTCTTCTCGTCATTCCAGCGATCAAACTTTACTGCAAAGGAGGAGCTAATACTTTGATAACTGGTCATTGGGGAAGCTTGAAAATGTTCTGGAAAAAGCAAGACAAAGCAATCCATTCCAACCACTACTACATTCTTCCAGCATGACCTCGTCTAACCTTTCTCAGTGTCCTGTATGAAAATACATGCTGGGTAAATCTCCCACTGAGATTCATACATGATATTTGACCACCACCAGCTCCTTATGCATGTTTTCATCTATCACTGTCACACTCGTCCTTACTGATTATTGATTGGAGAAAGTGGCATTTTGAGAAAGCATATGTGGTAATAGAAACTTGGAAAGTGATCCGGACTCATGTAAGGGAAGGAATGAGTTGGATAGTTAGAGAGAGACTAACAAAAAGCAAGAGAAATCACATACTTCTCAGGTTAGTGGATACAGAGCGACTAAACTGTAGGGAAAACTGGGTGAGAAAGGAAATGTATGGAGAAGGAGATTTCTAAAACTTCTCTAAAACCACCAAATTCATGACCAGTAACATTCTGTCCTATTTATTTTGCCTCTTGAGATCAGGGGAGTGAGGTTTACCCACACAGCTTGCCTTCGTAACATTCACCCTCCTAAACCTCATTCCCACCCGGGTCACGGCACCAATATAACCTCTACAGTTCTACTAATGTTTGCTCAGAGCAGGATTTCCATCATGGGAGGTGGCCACACTAACAAGGATGCTAAAGACCACATCCTATAGCATCAGTAGGTAATTTATCTTGGACATTTCCATTCGGTTGTCTTCTAACAATGCAAGATGGTTGCATTGCAACGCGGCACTGGCACACAGTTCATAACCAGGTGCAAGTATGTGCACTGGACAAGTACCATATTTGCATACTTACATTTAATGGATAGTTCCCCAAATATTGTATCATGATTTGCTCACCCTTATGTCATTCCCAACCCATAATAATGATGTTTATTTTTAATATTCGCTCATCATTCACTATACAATTCAAAAAGTAAATGAATCCATATCAATCAAGCTGTTGAATTAAGTTTTATAAAGTCTCAAAGATACACATTCACTTGTTTCATTTGCTGTCCAAAAATGAACAGTCTTACAGCATTGGACCAACATGAGGATGAGTAAAGGATGATTACATTTTAACTTTTTTTGAGTTATTCCTCTTTGTTTTTGGCCTTATAATGTTTGGAGTGTTTTGAATTTGCCACCTTTCTCTTCAGGGACATTCCTCTTGTATGTGAGACAATTTAAATGCAAATATATGACACTGATTAACACAGGCAAATTCTCTCTTTCAGTCGATTCCCAGTCGCAGGATTCCCTGCCGAGCCAGTGCTGCATCTGGTTCCTTTTTCGCCAGGGACAACACAGCCAACTTCCTGTCATGGTGTCGAGAGGTGGGCGTGGACGACACCTGCCTGTTTGAGTCAGATGGGCTTGGTGAGTCTTTTAAACAAATCCAGCTCTCACACAGCAACAAAGAGTTATGAGTAAATAGTCATAGTTTTTGTTTTTTAATTCACATTAAGTCATCTGTTGCTCAGTGAGAGGACATAAAGCCTGATTTATTGCAACAACTGCAGCTCTGAACTTCTAGAGTAAACGCAGTGAGAGCTTGTTGGACCTGCACAAAAAAAGCACAGCATGTTATATATATTTTAAATTAAATAAATTCAAGCCATTTAGGAGAGACTGTATCCAGATCAGCTTGAAAAGGTGGACTATGCTATAGTTCATGTATATTTGTACAGATGCTACAAAAAAAAAGTAAATAATTTACATGTTTTCGCAATGCATTGATTATAAATCGTGCCGATGCTTTATATGCCTTGATTTTGAAGCATGAATTGTTGAATCGGGAATTGCTTGTTTTGATTAAGAATTGATACTAAAATGCTACAAACTGGAATGAACTGCAATTCTGTATTTTACCATTCAGTATTTATAATGATTAAACATTAAAATACTTGCATATGCGAATTATAGGAGACACAGTGTGATTATTTAAATAATCATATTAAAATACAAAATTTAGTCCATAATCAAAATTGAATCCAACGTCATTGTGAGTCCGATTGAATCATTGTGAATTTGCAAAAACCACAACAGATAAAAAAAAACCTATGAATCATTAATTGAATTGATTTATTTTCCACCATACAACCCCAGCAGATGAATTAATATCTTCTAAAGTGCTATCTACCCAAAGATTTACACACTTATTAAAATGTGTGCTCATAAAGTGCTTTTTTCTCTAATAAAGTGTTATCGAAATGCACTATGATAACAATAATGGACAATAATGGTGATAAGTGATAGGCTGAAATATGAGGCGTGAAGAGAAATAAAAAGAAGAAAAATTCATTGTCATTTTGTGATTTTGACTTGTTGAGTCCTACAAGTAAGAAATGCATAGAACCATTTGATGACCATGCTATTTAGTTTGGAGAGCATAATGTGTGGCGGCACACAGTATTAAAAGATGAGAGCTCAGATCAAGAAAGCCAGCCATAATCCTTGGGAAAGGATTACGATTACGTTTCTGAGTTAGCTTTAAACAAAAAGTCACACAACATTGCTTGTAATATGTTTGGATGATAATAATTTGTTGCTCTGCTTTGCTACATTGTGCAGAAATATAATGAGACTTGAGAATCATTGACTGAAATCGGAAAGGGTCAGTTACAAATGGAGAAGTGCGTCTTTGGCTGGAGCAAATAAATGTTTTTTTGTTTTTTTTCTAAGAATTGTGGTACTCTAGGCAGACATTATACTGTGAAAGAAAGTCCTCTTCTTCTCCTGTGTAAATCTGTAAACAGCTTTATGATGTGTATGACAAACGTCAAAGGTTCCAGGTAGATTGGCTTTCAACACATATCCAAGACTGCTGGAGAGAATAGCAAGTCTGCTTAAACTACAGAAAGAACGAGAGAGAAAGACAGGATGGGGTCGTCTAGGGAGTGCAGCAGGGCAGAGTTTTCTGAATGCAGAAAAATGTGTTCCTGTCCCACTGGAGTCACAAACAATAGAAGCTGCATGCGAGTGCGTTTGTAGTAAAATGTGATGTATGTAAATGCATTGTCAGTGACTCCAGCCAGAAGAGCTGTCCTAACTTGACTTTTATTTAAATAATCGGAAAAATCTGCTTGGATACCCATGAGATTTTAAATGCAAAAGACGAGATTTATGTGTGTTGTGTTGTGCTTGAAAATCTTTTCTTTTCACAAACAAATGATTAATTATTAAATTAGCGTGTCTGGGTGTGGTAAAATATGTGCTGTTCAACCAAACATCAATTAATGGAGAAAAAAAAAACTTTTATTAATTTGTTCTTCCTTTTCCCTTTTTAGAAATAGCTAAATGAAAACATGGATGCGTTATGTACAGGTGGGATATTCTGCGGTTTGATGTTGACATTATAGATTCCATGCATGTCGTTTTGTGTTGCCATCGCTTAACTCCACTGGATTATGGGAAATGTAGTTTGTGTGCTCCACAATGCCATAAGAAAAGCATGTGTCGTGCAATCACACGCTGAGAGAACGTTAGCTGTCAGCGAATCAGCGTTTCATCATCTCTGTGTCATTCTGCGGTCTCTTGATTTCATCATTCAGCCACATCAATGTTTTCAGTAGTTCTTTGATTGGTACAGTATGTTAGCACAAGATGCAGTAGCCGTGTTATTTCTAATGGGTTTTTATTTATGTTCCTTTAGTTTTACACAAACAGCCAAGAGAGGTTTGCCTATGTCTGCTGGAGCTGGGAAGAATAGCATCCAGGTAAATCTGATTCAATTCAAGTTTATTTGTATAGTGCTTTACACAATACATGTTGTAAAGCAGTTTCACAGAAATGCTTGGTTCAATGTTGTGACCATGATGTTTTCTATTATCAGTCCGAGATATGCATGTCCAAACAGTAGGGTTTAAAAAAACGACAAAATTTAAAATAATAATAGATTTTATATCTGGTTGTGAATGGTCACTGCTGTGCCAGGTATAAGGTCGAGCCACCTGGACTTATAAAGCTGGAGAAGGAGATCGAACAGGAAGAGAAATCACCTGAACCTCCGCTCTCACCTGTACCTCCCACTTCCAATTCTCAGTCTCCATCTGTTTCTCCATCCATCTCTCCATCTATCTCTCCATTCAACAAGACCAACTCCAGCAAAAAAAGCATCGGCAAGCTACTGGATGAAGCTGTGTGTAACATTTTCCTTCTCATATATCGCTCTTGTTATATTTAACACTGTCATTTAGACCGACGGATGTTTCTTTCCTTTAGAATGCGAATGGAATGTTTTCATTTAACATGTAACGTGTGTTCCAGGTGAAGCACATTTCTGAAGATCCACCCTGTAAGTGCCCAAATAAGTTCTGCATAGAACGACAATCACAAGGCCGTTACCGCGTTGGAGAGAAAATGCTTTTCATCAGAGTGAGTATAAAGCAAACTGTAGTCAGGGTAGCTGCCGTATTACAACCCAGAAATACATAACTCTGCCTAAATGTATGAAAAAAGGTTTCCCTATATACATTTCAATTCTTTTCTGACATAGTAAACTTGCTCAGTAGCTCACCTGATCAAGCACTGGCCATGCGATTTGGAGCACGTCAGGTATGTTATATCTGCAGAAAATATATAACAATGCTACACAACAGAGCTCATAAATGAAGTTCACTAGTTCGCGCTTTCTCATTAATGCGTGGGAATAGAGGTGCTGAATGTAAAAGCAAATTTGGCGAGCTGTCCGGGGAGCAAGCCGGAAGAACAGCAGGTTCCGAACCCTAGAGGTTTGAGCCCTAGCGAGGGTAAGGTTCGGCGCCCGGCTCGTGCTCTCGGTGCCCCCCGGAGGAGAGAGATTGGCTGAGTGGAGGAGGATTTTGCAAAAGTGAGATGCGAATGAGAGAGGAGCAGAGGAATTTATAGCGGGTAGGTGAACTGTGATTGGGTGAACTTGATTACGGGATGCGAAACAGCTGTGATTAATTCGGCCAGCGCTCCTGCTGAAACTCCGTTATTATCAAAATGATCACCTAAAATGCACTGATTTCTACAGCAAATGCAGTTTTATTTCAGTTAGGTTAAGTGTAGGTAGTAAACTTCATATGCAATAGAGCATTAAACTTTTAGTGCCACTTACTGGACATTTCATTACCGATAGACCTTTTTCACAACTTCCGCATTTTGCACCGGAAATACGCAATTGCTGTGTAAACTTATTTCCGCCCCGGTAT
>JAUCMS010000055.1:12404732-12420703 GCA_032357445.1 Enteromius radiatus
AGTTAAGGTTATCCACTAACTTACCCTTAAACTTACCCGGGTATGTCACATAACCTGCTTTTTGGAATACACCCCTGCTCTCCCGACCCGACCAAACCGTTCAAAAGTTCTCCATGGCGGAGCTGACGGCGGAGACTTCCACCTGGGTGGTGCAGACAGCGGAGAAGCCCACCGTGGCGGAGCAGATGCCCCCCAGGGCGGTTCAGACGGAGGAGTGATCCACCAGGGAGGATCAGGTGGCAAAGACGTCCTCCAGGGTGGACCAGACGGCGGAGATGTCCACCAGGGCGGACCAGATGGCGGATCAGTCCTCCAAGGCGGATCAGCCGGCGGAGACGTCCACCAGGGTTGATCAGACGGCGGAGAAGACCCCCAGGGCGGAGCAGACGGTGGAGACGTCCACCTGGGCAGACCAGACAGCAGAGACTTCTCCCAGAGTAGAGTAGAGTAAAGGGCCGAGCTGCACAAAAGAGCAGGGAGATGTTATTGGGCTGACCGGACCAGCTCGGAGGCTGTGCAGCCATCAGCGGAACCCCTGGAGATTCCATGACCGAAGTCAACATCCCCAGGAGTCGTGCAGCCACTGATAGGCCATCCGAAGCCGAGACCGGGTAGCGTGAAAGCCCTGAGGCTTGGAGCACTGAGACTGAGGGTCGTGCAGCCACCAGTGGATCCTCTGGAGAGTCAACAGACCTCTCCGGAGAATGTGCGGCCACTGGCGGAACCTCAGTAATCGAGACCGACCAGACGTTACACGGCTCCTCGGACCGTGATTCAGGGTTAGGACCTGATTGAGGCGGGCTGGGAACCGCGAGGATTTCTAATGGTTTTCGTGGCTCTGGAACCGGAACCGACAGGACATAACACGGCTCCTCGGACCGTGATTCGGGGGTAGGACCCGATAACTGCGGACTAGGAACCGCGAGGATATCTGACAGCTCTCCTGGCTGTTGAACCGGCACCGACATGACATAACACGGCTCCTCGGACCGTGATTCGGGATTTGGACCCGATAACTGCGGACTGGGAACCGCGAGGATATCTGACAGCTCTCCTGACTGTTGAACCGAAACCGACATGACATAACACGGTTCCTCGGACCGTGATTCGGGATTTGGACCCGATAACTGCGGACTGGGAACCGCGATGATCTCTGACAGCCCTCCTGGCTGTGTGACTGAGACAGACTGGACTCTATACGGCCCCTGTCGCCGTGAAAGAGAGGGGAAAACCCTTAATTGTGGGTCCCGAACCGCCGAAATGAGCAACCTTTCTCCTTGCTGTGAAGACGGCACAGACGGGGGTTAAATACAGCTCTTCCGGCTGAAAAAATGAAACCGAAACTGGCGTAGGCTCCCGCGGCGAGCACGAAGGTGGATTGGTTTCGGTGGAGATGTGCGCATTAGTGCTGGTGATGGGTGAAACAGACTTGTGCTCTAGTTCGGAGGTGTTTTTGTGAGCTGGCTGACGTCCTGACCGTGACCAGAACGTCATCAGCGTTAAAAACAGTGCAGACCTCCAGGGCAAGCCGGTGATATCCGGGATCACAGAGTCCTGGAGAAAACGTGCTCCCTCCCGAAACATATGCACGATTTCAACGTCGTCGAGACCGACTGTTCCGCGAGTTGCCGGAATTCGGAGATGTAATCCTCAAAGCCGGGCTGGCGCTGAAGTAACTCGGTGAGCTGACCAATGAATGCCATCTCCTTGTTGTCTCCCTTAACCATGCAGGCAGGACTCAGAAGCAGGATTTGCAAGAAACAGGACCATTTATTTATAAACAGCAACGAAAACAAGGAAAAACGGATTAACAATGCGAGACTCACGATCAAACATGTAACGTCAACATCCGACAAAAGACGAAGATATGGGGAGTGATTTTATACAATGGCTAAACAAGACAAAGACTCAATACACCTGGACATACACAGCTGGCAGAGGATGAACATTGATGAGCGGGGCGGAGTAACAAATGAATGGAGCACATGGGGAACTGACAGGTAAATAAACAAACATAAAGCACATGGACTAGAAATGTAAATACCGAACAAGACAAGACTAAATACAAAGAACAGGCCTACGGCGTTACAATATGAGTGATCTTTCTGATTGTAAAGGCATCATAAATAATTTTTAATGTCAGTATATCTGATGCCCTGATATATATATATATATATATATATATATATATATATATATATCTGATAATGTCATGTATATCTGTCTAGATAAGCAGCACACAAAGTTATAAACTACATGACAAGTACATGTTGTCATGTATGACACATGATAAAATGACTTTTTCATAATAATTTCATAATAGGCAGTGTTGCCAACTTAGCAATTGTGTTGATTAATTTAGCAACTTTTTAGTATACCCTAGCAAATTTTTCTTCCAAAGAAGCACTCAGCAAAAAATAAAGCTATTTTAGCAACTCTTCATAAGTGATTCAGATGATAAAAAGGAACATTTACCATTTAAATTACACTAAATGTGAAAACCAAAGATGCCTAGTAACTTAGTACACACATCATGTAGATTAAATTAGCTGCTAATTTAATATTAAAGTGCCCCTGTTACACCTTTTGAAAAAGTATCTTTAATCTTTCATAAACTATCTGCAAAGTTGTGACGCCGACAGTGCGCGATAAATCAAGTTTTCGTCTATAAAAAAAAAAAAAGAGTCTGCTCACATTCGCCTAAACGAGTCGTCAACAATTTGAATCTTTTTCTGTTACGGCCACACGTCACTAAGTAACACATTTGCATAATGTCCGCCCACGTTCTACGTCGCGAAAAACTTACCCGCCCACAAACAGTGCAATTTCCACATGGATTACATCATGAAGAAGACTCTGTATCCTGCGCTGCGAGAGTAAACACCTCAGCCGTATAATTACAATCTTGTGTTGTGTATGCGTCATTTTACTGATGTCTGCTTTTCCATTCTTCGGGAGTACAATGTGGGATTCACCAAACGCTTGGTCTTAAAAGATGGATCAGTGCCCAGTTTATTTGGACCGGCTTGCTCCTCTGAAATTCTACCTGTAGGTATGATTAATGACTGATGATTGTATTTTCTAGCGATCGTTCAAAATATGTATTTGTGTATGTTATGTTGTATAACAACCCTGCACATGTCTTGGTAACCAGCTAACTTACGTTTCTGTAGTTCTGTTGTTCAGCTGTGGGCCTAATGTAGTCTAAAAATTGATATTGATGCAGCTTGACTGTCTGTCTGTCTCATTAGTTAAAGTAACGTTAATGATAAACTATGTCTTAACACAGTGTTATGCATTATACAGTGTTGAAGTTCACAATGTAGAGGTGTGCCAGATCCGCTTACAAAAGCAAATTGCGAGCACTTTCCACGGTAGTCTATGCTAAATAGTTGACGTATTCTCTCTGAAAGTATCCCTAGTAATGTCAGAAAGTGAAGTTTTGGTACAAGCTCTAAATGACAGACGCTGTAGCGGTAGACCAATCATAAAGGACTGCGCCATCTGACCAATCACAGCAGTGAGGGCTCACAGAAAAAAGGGGTTTAAACAGACTGATTCTTCAAACTGCTTCACACGGGTCGTTTACAAATCATTTAGAAATTAAAATTAAATCTATTTTTGTAGAAAACTAGTGTTTTTTGACCTTGCATACATGTAAACCTGTTTTAAGAGACTCATAAAACAATATTAGCAACCTTTAAAATGGCATAATAGGGAAATAAATAAATAAAATATTTAGTAATACTTGTTCATTTATGATAGACTTTGTTGGTACCTTGTACCTGTGATTGTTGATCAGTTGCTATACATATATATATATATATATGGCACAACATCATTTAGCAACTTTCAGCAACAAATCAACCTAGAAGGCTAGAAGGGATACTGTGGTGGTGCGGGTCATGCACACATCAATACAGTATAATTTTTGTCACATAAAAACAATAATTTATGTTGTTGGTTTTTTGATTATTGGGGATACGTTTAGGGTTGGGGTATATGTAGATAAGAAAACACAATCAAATAGGTAGAAAATTAATTTAATTGTTTATTTCAGAGCTGTATCCCTTATAGCCACAATCCTTTAGCAACATCCCCTGAAAATGAGTTGGCAAGACTGATAAGTGCTGAGGTAGTGCTATTGTCCTAGCCAACAATAACATACAGCTATAACTATATGTAATAAATAATTGACGACGGGCAATTTAATTATTAGTCAGCCAATCAGATTCAAGCATTCATCAACCCCATAATATAAGACAGTGATAATTGCAGGTTATTGTTTGCTTTATTCAAAATTTAACGTGTGAAAAATTTGTTTAAATATCATTTTGCATAACTTTTATATTCTGAAAGCAACAACAGATTAGCCTCCCAGCAAGCACACAACGTCATAAAACGCTGATATTTGGTTGTTAAATTAATATCTGATACCGACGTCAGCTAATGTTGATATCTTCTTGTTTTTAGATTATGTAACCAAAATACAATGTTAAGTCAATGTCAAATTGACATCAAAAACTGATGTTGAATACTGACGTCAACCCGCAACATCTGTTCTACGTCAATCTGATGTCACGTAGACATCTGGTGCCTGATTGGTCTACCTCTGATCTTAAAAAGAAATTACAGCAGGTTTTTACAGGTTAAAAACTTATTCATTTTGTTGCTAATGCAGAGCGCATGCACCTTATTCGACAACCCACTCAGGTTGATGTCAAACGGTTATTTTGTGTGTGAAGAATGCAGACTGACCTTGATTGAGAGCTAAAGCGGGCGCATAAACTACCACACCAGTGTACAGAATCTGAAGAGGTAAAAATACATTACAGCTGATCAAAAACCAAACAACAAACGGTTATAGATGTGATTGAATATTCAGTGTCACTCACCGTCTGAATGATATAAATGAATGTGGCTGCAACTCGAACCAGCTTACAAAAGCGCAACTCCAGATACTGTAAGAAAAACAAATCAGAACTAATCTATATCATTCTGGAGGGCCCCAACCTGACACGGCCCATGAGATTTATTACTAAAGTCATGACCTCCAAAAATCCCAGCAGCATCTGGCCTTGATACTTCATTTCTGTCCACTGGAGTAGACGTGTTGTTTGTGATATGCTATTAAAACAATAATTTAGTGAGACCTGACGAAAAGTAAATCTGAAATATATGTATCCGTACCTCGTATGTACTGGTGATGCCTGATCTGTAGAAGACAGGCAAGAAGAGCTCAGCCGTTAAAAACACCACAAACGTGTAGGCAACCCCAAAGATAACATACGAGGCCCCGTATCTATACACGTCTGACGGGGCCCCGATCACTGTGACCGCAGACATGAAGCTGGCGGTGAGAGAAAGGGCCACCGGTCCGCAGGACATCTGACGACCCCCGACCAGAAACTCTTTAGACGAGGCCTTCTTCCTCTCTTTGATGGCGAAGAAAACCCCGATCCCAGACGAGACCACGAACAGGAAAGCGAACACCACATAGTCCCCGACCTGGAAGGTCCCCACGGTGTGACTTTTGTCCTCCATGCTTGAGGCAGAATCTGGTCCCACTGGTTGTGTGGCTCCAGGATCTCTAATTCAGTCACCTCACATGTTAATCGTGTTAATCATTGAGGTTTTAACAGGTTAAAACTGCTTATGAGTCAGGATATGGGATGAGGGGTCATATTAGTTATTATATCACTCACATGTGTCCTCATGAATTTCCACTCAAGGATCTATCTATCTATCTATTTATCTATCATCCATCCATTGTATATCATATTAACTGCGATTAATCGACAATGGTGACTGTCAAAAGATATGTATATTGTACTTGTGGTAAAGATATGATGTGGTTCATTATTACTCTCACTGATGATGATTAACTGCTGATGTGCTGCATGTGGTGTTTGCAATATTTTGTCATCCGTGAAACTCTCTGATGTGTAGTTTATCCTGATACACACACCGCTGACGAAGTGTTTTAACAGAACCAAAATATTATAAAAAGCAGGGACCACACAAAGGCTGTTTTTGCCTCTCTTTTTTGTTTGTTTGAAAAATCTGATCATGTTAAAAACTTGGGAAATGGATTCAAATCTATTTGTATTGAGGACCATCACATTATATCATATTGTGATTTATCAAATAATTAATTAAATTAGGGCTACCACACGTTTAGTTGAATTTTTAATCATAAAGAAGAAACCAATCCAATAGTTAACTTTTGAAGCTTAATACTATAAATAAAAAAAGACAATTCACACAAAATCAGATCGCATTAATCTATAATAATTACATGACCATTGTACATATATATAGGATATATATATATATATATATATATATATAAATATTATTATTATTTTTTTTTTTTTTTTATAAGATGAAGTTCATGCTGAATGTGTTTTTTATTATATTAAATTATATGTGACCTTTTACCACAAAAACAATAATGATCTTTTTTTAAATTGAGATTTACACTTATAATAAATAATCTTTCCATTAATGTATGGCTGGTCAGGATACAACTGTGTGAAAATCTAAATATTGAGAAAGTTGCCTTTAAGTTTGTCCAAATGAAGTTCTTAGCAATGCATATTACTAATCAAAAAGACGTTTTAATAGTTATGTAATGTTTTTTGTCAGAAAAGTAAAATCGATCATTTGGAGTATATTTCTGAGTGCTACAAATATACCCGCGCTGCTTTTTGGTTTAGTTCTCCAGGGTCACATATTACAAATATAGCTTATCAATTAGAGCTATTCCAGAGTGATACGCAGATAAGTGAAAACGCTTTCAGAGGAGTAGTGAGTGGAGACGCGCGGCGCGCTGTAATTCGAGAGCGCGTAAAAGCGCGCCGGACTCAGATTACAGCCTCAGCGTCTCTCCTAGTAGTGCGCATACTCATACTAGACACTCCAGATGTGGACATCGTCCCTGTCAGGTCGGCCAGACCCTCCGAGTGGACAGAAGCGATCTATCATGTCACCTTTCGCCCTTGGTCTGTTTTTATTGCCGCTCTGCGCAGCGGTCTACAAGGGACCTTTGCTCCCTGAAATGTCCAACGGGACTTTTCACCACTTCTTCGTCCCTGACGGTGATTACGAGGAGACCGAAGACCCGGAGAAATGCCAGATGTTGTTTAAATGGATTGACCGCAGACCGTGTCCGCTGGAGGAAGACCAGGACTCGATCATTCGCGAAGATTTCATCATCATCAAACAGCAGATAGAAGACGCCGCGCGCGTTCTGGAGACCCTCGGGAAGAGCGTTTCCTTCGACCTGGACGGCGAGGACAGCTACGGGAAATACCTGAAGAGGGAGATTGTGCAAATCAACGAGGCTTTTACAAACGTGGAGAAATCTCTTCTGGAGCTGGAGACGAAATTCAAGCAAAGCCAGGATACCGAGCAAAGAGAGGAGAACGAGTTCACTAATAACTTCATCAACCCCATGCATAACGTGAGGGACACTCTTCAGGAAACTCTGGACATCTCTTCCGGACTCAAGGACAAGCACGAACTCATTTCTCTGATCATTCGGAGTCACGGATCCAGGTTAAGCCGACTTAAAAATGAATACCTGAATGTTTAGACTCAGAGACCTTCTGGACAGACTACAGTCCGAGTTGGATTGTTTTTACAAAGTATGTTAAACGTTGGATCGCTAAAATTTCCCAAAGTGTGTTTCTTTTTTTTTTTCTTTTTTTTTATTCTTCTTCTTTTTTGGCTCTTTTACGCTTAAAAATAAAGAGTTTCAATAGCATTTAGGATTCTATACAGTTGTTATATTACCTTTGAAGATTAAATAAAAGTTGAGGCTTCATTATGGAATCATGGCATTAAAACACAAGTGCAACAAATTATTATTGGAATTTATATTTAAAACGTGTAAAATGTAAAGCCAGTTTAGATGTACCAGCAAACCTGAAGCCATAAAAACCTTTAAAATAGCGCTGTTAAACGATAAATATATTTATATATATAAATATATTTATTATGTATATTTAAATACACACATAGTATATATTTAGAAAATATTTACTTGTATTTGCATATAATAAAATTATATATATATACATATATATATATAGAGAGAGAGAGAGAGAGAGAGAGTTGTTTTTTTTATTATATTGTTTTTTTCTTAAATATATAATGCAAGCATGTCTATTTATATATATATATATATATATATATATATACAGTACATATTATGCAAACAAAACTTTTTTATTTTGGATTAATCGTGATTAATCATTTAACAGCACTATTTCAAATGTAAACATTTTAATTTACATCATTTAAAAAAATACAAATTCTTTAATATAGTAAAGATTGTCTGAATAATATCATTTTCCAATTTTTTGGTCTTTGGGCATGCATGCAAACTCGATTTTTATTAAGAATGTGTATGCCTTTTTTTATTAGTTGCATTAATAAAGTGTTATAGTCACCTGTAAGAGAAATGTAAATTTTATTAACTGTTAAAAGTAAAAAAAAAAAAAAGAACCTAAAATACACTTGGGGTGTAACATCTCAGTGAACAGAAAATATAGTCAGAAATATTAAATAATAAGATTTAGTGAACCTGACTATAAACTTATTTTCAAATGAAAGATATAACTTAAGCAACTGTGTTTTCACTTTTAGCCGCTCTCAGCCTGACCATTATACACTGATTGTGCTGATGTCCAACTCTGTTATTCCTGTAATCAGTCTTCAGTAGGCTGCTCTTTCTCAGCTGTCTGCATACTGCTGACTTTCATTCTGGATGATTGAGGTCTGAGGAAGTTGGAAGGGTGGTGGTTAAACAAGCTGGTCGAGATTTGGCATTTCCTGTGCCATTAGAACAGAACGTCTTTCTCTTTCTGCCATGTGGAAGAATAATCACACTCTACAGCAATATACAAAGAAACACAATCTAGCACTCCTGCTGCCAACTCCACGAGAATGCTGGGATGTTTGCCGGCGAACAGTTTTAAGATTTAACCATCACAACCAAAATTACACTGAAGCATAAAACATCCCATAAACCACACATTCATAAGCTAAAACACTGCACTGAAAGTACTGTGGTGCTGCTGCTGCTGCATGTTCATTTCTAACCAGAACAATGAAGCGCTTATAGATGTTTTCTACCCACAGTCTCCTGGGCTGGGACTGTTTTCTTTTTCTTCCTCACATTCAGAGTTTGATTCTTGCTGGAGGTTAAAGCTCAAGGAAAGAATGTCTTTACTAATGGTTTAGTGTTACCAGATCTGAGCCTGTTCGGTCACATCTCATATGGATCCAGTTTCAGCGGTTTTGTTGCAAAAAAAGGAATAAACAAAACAAAACAAAAAGCAAAGAATTCTTGATAGTTATTTTAAAGGAGATACTAAAAGAAGCTGTCTTTATCTGCCGAGCAGAGTCGTATCGTTGGGGTTTGATGGATGGATTGGTTTTGCTAGATTTTCAGGGAACATCCTCAGTGTTTAAAGTAAAATGATTTCAGATGCTTATCTCAGCTTTCATCTGTCAACGGCTATAAATCACACTGCAAGTGTGTGTGTGTTTGTCTGATACATTATGGGGACCACAAGGATTATACACTGTATATATATATATATATATATATATATAGTCCCCATCACAAAACAAAACTTGTACGTTTTTTGAAAATCTAAAAATGGCTATAGTTATGTGTGTGTGTGTGTGTGTGTGCTTGATCATGCTTGAAATTTTTGACATTGTATGGTTTCCCCACTAGGGAAAGAAATTATGAAAAAATAATAAATTATGTTTATCTAAAAATGCAAACATGTTTTCTGTAAGGGGTGGGTTTAGGGGGCAGGGTTGGGTTAGGACGTAGAAAATCTTGTTTGGTCAGTATAAAAATAATAGAAGTCCCCAGAGTTCACGGGAAACAAAGGTGTGTGTGTGTGTGTGTGTTTGAAACTAGAAGAAATAGATACCAATCTGTTAACCATTAAAATATGGTTCAAAATATCAAATCTTAGTAAAAATAGATTTATTTTTGATTGTTTTTTTTTTCTCATTTCCCATTTCCCTAGGTAATTGTTTTGTTAAACAAGGTAATGTCAAAAATGTCATCGGATACACATTTTCCACAAGTTGAGATAATTCTTAATAATATTATGACCCAAATGAAAAGTCTACAACATACTTTTGTTAAAAATTCTCAATGGTAGTGTGAAAAACAGCTTCTTTACCCTGTCAAAATCAGCACTGTTTTCAGCAAGCCATTCTAGTCCATGTCTCTTTAAATGTTAATGAGCTCTGCTGATCCCGCCCTTCTCTTCCATGGAGTGACTAGCAGACTGTAAACTTCAGCTGTGAGCTTGTACATTTTTAGGAAAAACAATTCATAATAACCCTTATACTCACTTCTTCTGCAGATTAAGGATTTTAAAACAAAGATATAATTATAGGATGAAATATAGTGAAATCTCACTTGTAACTTTCAAATACTCTGATAACCACCAAATGCAGGTGGTGAGATGATGAAAAAGTCACATGACAAACTACAACTTCACAACTAACAAAATCACAACTAACTTTCAATTAGTAACATGTATAGAAGGTGCTTAGTGTCATTCACACAAACACTAAACACCATCATGGTAAGAATTATTAAACTGAAATTTGCAATAAACACTAATTTAACAACATTACATGTAACATACAACCCTAATAAACATAACTGATACACACACAAAAAAAACAAACTAAGAAGAAACAGTTATTTCAAAGAAAAAACACAAAATTCTAAATGCAATGCAGGGAATTCTGGGAATGTAAGTTTACGGTGTTTCCCTGTAAATCTAACAGGAATTTACCATTAACCACTTAACGGGTTTTTACTGTAGCATTTTCACAGTTTTTTTACCGTTAATATCACAGTATTTTTTTTTTACTAAAACACTCCTGGTCGGCAATTCCATTGTTATGATGATGATGATGATGATATATGGGACAACTTTTTGAGCAATGTTGCTGGGCAACTTTGTTACTCATTCCCAGTGGGAAAGTGCCCAAGCTACATACTAAATATGTGGACCTGTCAGTGACTGGAAATGACATCATCGGTGACCTACAGCCAATGAGAGAGCATGACACAGGGCAAGGGAAAGTTCAGTGGGAGGAGTCATAATCCAGTAGATATGCAACAGAAATTCAGCAAGCAACCAATCTCGTAATGGTCTGACAGCACTAACATAGTCTTAATTGAAGTTATGATTTTTTTTTTTTTTAAAGTCTGACAGTAATCAGTTAGTATGTTTAAATGAACAACAATAATCTAATTATTTGCCTTATTGTAAATAAGACAATATTATGATTATGTGAGTTCATTTTTGAATATTGCTTTCATGTTCCCGTTTTACATGTGATAGTGTTTAGGGTGACCATACATGCCATTTTCCCAGGACGTGTCCTGGCCAGGATTTCTATATTGCCTAAAATATCTAGGTTTTGGGATTTGTTTGCCTGTGCAGACCGATCTGTGTGTGGTTCCTTATGTTATAAAGAATCAAAGCAATGTAGAAATCCTGGCCAGGATGCGTCCTGGGAAAATGGCACGTATGGTCACCCTAATAGTGTTCAAAAATGAGTAACCAGTGTGCTATCCCATAAAACCACAAATGTTGAGTCAACATATTAAAGAAGATACGCAAGACCGAGTTATTGGTTGGAAAACATAGTTTTGGATGTGTATATGTATATGACACACATAAATACCACAACAGAACATTGTTCCTTAAATTCAACACATGCTTTTTAAACTGAGCCCAAGTGTTTCTAGTTCAACTCGTTATTTTTGCATAAAAATCATCATAAAGTATGTCTCTCATCGGCTGTCAAACACTGAATGTTTCCCATAAAGTGTTTATTAAGTTCATGAAAGGTTTTGTCAAAGTTAGTTCATGTCAGGATTTCTGTAAAGCCATGGTTTGGGTTCTTAATGGTGTATTTTCTTTGTTATCCTCACTCAGTACAATTTATCACTTGTCTGGAGCTTCACCCTTTTGTTTTAAATGACCTCACTCATTTTGTGCATGTAATAATTAATATTGTGTGAATAGATTTGGCTATATACTTGTGAGGGATAAATGTGCTCAGAATGATGAAACATGCTGAAAACATCCAGTTGATGTGGTTGTCATTATTTGAAATCCAAATCATGTTTTACTATGAATCTTATGATGTCAGGGTGTTAGCATTAGCGTTAGCTTTAGCGTATAGTGACTATCATTAGCTCCCAAAGACCAGTGTGTAAGTGTGTCTTCCTGGAATCTGCCCTTGGTAAACAAACAGCAGCTGGTGCTCATCATAGCACCCCCACACCTAACATACACACACACACACACACACACTATGTCAACACAAAACCATTTCTAGCTGAACTGTTAAGTGTGTTTCTCTTTCTTTCATAATCGTCATCAGTCATTATCACATAAACAGCACATCTGCGTAGTGTTTAGCACTGAACTCTAAAGTTACTCTGATATTTTCAGAGTGTTTTGACTGGGATTAAACACATTTTTCACGTACACCCAGTTACTGAGAGTGTAATATAGAGCATCAGAATAGAAAGACATCTTTGGCTTCAGACTGAGATCATGGTAAATCGAGCACATTTTGAGGCATTGAGAAGATTCCTTTGATTGCTTTTTAATGCTTGATTTTATTCTCAGAAACAGTTATTCTCATTTGTCATATTTCTTTGTGGGGGCTTTGAAGGGCTGAAGAGGGAAAGCGGTTTGAAGCCTGGAGTGCTGATAGAGATTTGATCCTGGCCGCCTTCTTATTTGTGTGTCTCACCTTTCCCCCCGTGAGACCCCAATCCAAACACATCTGTCTGATCCAGCCTCCAGCCGCTCTGCACACCAGCTCCAGACCACAACCACTGCAGCCATAACCATAACCACATCCATGGATATGGATAATGAAATGGATAATTAAACTTTTTATGTGAAGTTTAATGGATAAGTGGCATATATATACTGTATATATGATTCTATAATTGCGGTTACATTTGGTGTCATTATTTAGATATTTTTTCCAAATGGTTATTTTTTTTATTATTTTCATTTATTAATTATTCCTTACTAATTGTTATGAATTAGCTACAAGATGTTGCAGTCCATAAAAAAATAAAAAAAAATTTAAAAAGTGTCTTAAATAACTGAAAATCATGATTTCTTCTTGTCCGAAATAGTCGTATAGTGTATTTTTTCCATCATGTATTAATGTGCAATCAAAATATTTTTAGTACTTTTCTTTTGGCAGTTTTATTTATAAAAGCCCTAAATAGTTAGTTACTTAATTCTACCACATTAAATTATTAAAAAATAAATAAATAAACAAATATTAGAAAAATTGTTGTCCATAAATCTTGCATCAACTCTGTTACCAAACCATGTTATAAATTGGTGGAATTATCTCTCAGAATTGGGTAAGTTACAGGAAATGATGTCACTTTCGCTAACTGATAAGAGCTGAAGCTCTGAAAAGTATCTATGCTCTCTCTGAGAAAATATTTTAATCTAAAAACGTCTTACACCAAGTTATTTTAAAAAACGTCAACTCTGTTACTACAATAGACGGAAAACAGAATGTATTATTGATCTCACATTGGGTTATTTAAAGGTCTTTTAATCATGTTTTCATTAGTATCATGTGCTCTTAGCATTTATGCCAGCGAGTTTTAACACCAAATCTACCTGCAATTATAGAATCAGCCATATACATTAATATTTTTGTGCATTTCATGCAATTTAGTGTTTATTCGTTTTTTTAAGTAATCATTAATAATTTGTGCAATAAGCACTCCTTTTAAATATATGCTAAAATGTAGAGACTGGAAGCCTGAGGATGTGCTCTTTTGACTTGGGACTGTGAGAAACCCCTTAGGAACTACTTACAGTACCCTAGAAACCGTCTAGCAATGCCCAGGCATCCTCCCAGATCAATGTGTCACGTCATTAACTTGCATTGGCAAGAACCTCTCAACATTTTCTGCACAGAATGTTTAGTCTAGTTGAGTGGAAAAACAGAACAAATCAGAAACAGGAGGCAATGAATAAACAAAACACTTAAATGAGATTTCACTCGTGTGCTTTCAGTCATTCAGTTTTTAGTATAAGTGGACTATATTTAGAATCCAAATTAATTTTTCATGCTTAAAAGTTTTATAAGGGTCATTCTCAACCTTGGTCTCATGAAAATGCATATAAATACTGTAGTATGCAAAATAAAACCGAAAACTTGTGGTATTGATACGCAAAAATGGACTTTGGCGTATATTTGACACGCATGTTTGGCAGGCATATAATACGCTGTTTATAGTATGAAACCCCATCGTGTAGCATATACACGCCAAAGTCTGTTTTTGCGTATCTATACCACAAGTTTTCATTTTTATTTGGCATACTATTTGTACACACATTCATGAGATTGGGTTGTATGAACATTATTTTGTTCCATATATTTCACACATTATCCTTCATTAGTAATTAATAGAAAGCTTCTGAAATGTATTCCCTCTTAACTTTTCTTTGCATGTGATCTTTGCTTTAAGTTACTAACAATGATTGGACAAATACAGCACACAGCGAGCAAAGCTAAGCTAGTTTCAAAGCTAAGCCAGTCATTTTGGTAAAAGGCCAGCAAAAATCACACAGGAATTAGAAAAATAATTCTTAAATATTGCTTAGTTTAACATCATGTGGGCCACAAACAACGTTACTTGAAAAAGACGACAAAAAAAGTACTTATTTTTAAAGAAATGCTCAAATGCTCATTCTCAAATGCATATAAAATGCATATAAACTTAGATCGTTAGGCATCTGTGCAAACAGATGTGGATTCTCTCTTGTTTGAGAGGAAGTGAGACGCTTTACTGAAACAGATACTCACATCCTGACCTGAAAAAACATTCACAGCCATTACTTTTTCACTGGGAATAAAGAGCAATCTCCTAAATTGCCCTGATTTTCCTTAAAAATATGGTAAATTCTTGACATTTCTGACACAGATATGGATGGAGAGAGTTAATTTAGAAAATCTGAATGTTTACCACAGTAAAAGGACAGATTTAGACTAGCTAGACATGAGCAGTGATGTGCATATTGATGTGAGCAAGACCTTTCAACATTCTCCACAGTTTAGTCACTGACCAATAAAGGAGATTTTCGTGAATTGGCTCATATGAAGCATTTAACATATTCTTATATGTAACAGTTACCAGTCATTGAGAACTTTGAGGGAAAAGAAATGAAAAATGCACAGCTTTACTTTGCCGAACCGCTGCATTTTAAAAATGTTCTTGGTCAACAATATTATTTGAATGAACTGTTTTTAGTTTAGTTTGAATCGAAAGAATGCTCAGCTTGGGTGAAGCAAATCTTCTGCCCAAAATCATGGTGGATGTGGTTTGGAGGAGTGAAGATTTCAGGAGCCAAAAATAAAATTCTTGTCTTCTGTTCCCACAGGCACTGAAATAGATTTACATTTAATCCTACATTTGCATATATCATATTGTCACATAAACATTATCAAGGAAACCTTAAAATGCTAATGTTTTTGAAAATTTGCACAGAAACACTGTAAAATAAATAAATAAATTTAAACAAAAATCTTAAACCTGTAAACAAGTTACTGTACATTACACATAGGACATTTTATAATTAAACAACAATTAGTCTTACTGTAAATTATATATATATATATATATATATAAAAAAACAGATGCTTCAGTTCTCACTATTAATACATATTACTTTGCCTTAAAAAACTCCTAATTTGCTGCTTATTAATAGTTAGTAAGGTAGTTGTGAAGTTTATATATTGGGATTAAGGATATAAAGGATATGCAGGAAATGTGCTTTATAAACACTAAGGGCCAGTTTCCCGTACAGGGATTAAGACTAGTCCTAGATTAAAATAAATGTTAAGAGCTGTATAAA
>JAUCMS010000055.1:12441925-12469368 GCA_032357445.1 Enteromius radiatus
TATTATGTAAAGAAAAACTTTTATTTTGGATGCGATTAATCGCGATTAATCATTGCCCAGCACTAATTATTATTATTTATATTTTTGTATTACACATAGTATTAAAGCCATAGTTTTGGTAGATGTCAGAAAAACAGCTCATGAAGTGAAAAGTGGGAAAGATTTTAAGAGCCCATAATAATTATTGTATTTTTTGTCTATTTAAATAATACATATTTAAAAATATTCATTAGACAAGGAACTAAATAATAACTTACAATGCAGGGGTTGTGTTACTGCAACTCTGATAACACACATAGCGCAAGTATACAAACTGGTCAGATTTCTACTATGAATTATACTTTAGATTAGTTCATTAAAAACAATCATTTGGCAGACTATGATATGAACTGACAACCCAAAAAGTAATTGTTTTAGTCTGATTTAATGATGTTGCTCTATGCTGCCACCCAGGGGTCCATCAACAACAAAACAATAAATCATTCTCAGAACTCTGTAGGGCTTTTCCAGAGTTATTCTGATCATTGTTTCATATTTTTTTCCTCGAAGGATTTGGTTTCTGTTTTCAAAGGGGAAATAAATAGTGGGCCGAAAGGAGAGCAAAACAGAAACCAGAGAAGTCAGTAAATGATAGTACTCTCTTTTGATTTGTGTATGTAGAGTTAAAAAGAAACCTGAATTGGGATCAGAGTACGCAACTTACAGGACAAAGCTACTAAAGCAACAAAGTACAAATCAGACAACACCGAAAATATGTGCAACTTTATTATCAAATTTATTATCACATTGTTTTTGTTCGGTTCTTAAGTTAACAGTTTTCTTAAGAAAGCAGTAAAACCTAAAAACTAGATGCATGTAACAGAGGCTTCCGCTGTAGAATTACACGTCATGGTTAAAACAGAGGCATAGGAAAATGTCACATGTGCAGTATCAGTGTGTCCTGCTGAAAAAGGACATATGTCATAGGTGTATTATGCACCAGAAATACTAAAATTCAACATTTTGAAATTTCACATAATTCGTATACTTCCCTTATCATGTTCACACACCGGCAACAAATCACCCACTCACGTCTTTATCAGTATAGAATTATCTTTAGACAGATACGAATATTATCAATCACCAGAGATTGAAAATTAAGCTATATCTCCACTACATTAGTGTGAATATCTCTTTTATATCGGCATTAGGTTATTATTAAATGCACCATATTTAATGTAATACATATTCCAATTGTGCTGTGATTTAAAAAAAATCGACGAACACCGCTCTCTTTTTCGGACTGGCTGGAAAGACTCCATAGCGATGGCGTTTTGCTTATGAGCGCGCAGCAGCTTCATGTTCAGTTGTTTGCGGCATCAGCGTGTCTGGGCCAGTTGTCTTCCTCGGAGGCCGAGTCAAACTCATCCTCTGCTTCTTTGGGCGGAGCTCTGGATCACAAAAACACAAAGTTTACTCAGTTTTTGAGTCTGAAGCCCCAACTAACTAGGGAGCCATTAGCCACTCCAACTATTGAAAAACTGTAAAAACCTAGCTGTACCTAATGTAGCGTGGTACACACTTGCCCTGCACCACTTCTTTAGTCAGTTCCACAGCAATGATGTCAGATTGAGGCACTTCAAACATGGGCTCCAGCAAGAGCTTCTCCTGAAAGACCAGAGATGTAAAAGGATTTATCCAGTCCTGCTTCTGAAGGGACACTGTCCTCATCTGAACACACCTGAAGCAGCCACTTAAAGCCTTCAAGATGAATAGCTTTCAGATAGGTGTGTTGAGGTAAGCTGGAGCTAAACTCCATAGGATGTTGGTTGACTTCGAATTTATTCCATTTATTTCCAGGCATAGTTTATGCACATTTTATGAAAAATCGCATGAAAAGTTTTTTCCTACTCAATTTTTTTTAATTAATGCACATCTTGGCGATTCCTTTCAGCGTTTTTTTAAATGCAATATTCCAAAATGGCATAAAAGCAGGTGGATGGAAACACAGAGGATGGAAAAAGCCACGGTGGCAAATGGCAAGGTTTTGCCAGTTCTGCAGTTTTCCTGTAGAATTGGGATTATTTTAGAATATTGCAGTGGGTTGTTTTTTTTAGTTGGTAGGTTAATACAATCTCTCTTCCTCACTATTTCAACAGAGGGGGATTCCCGCTAATTCGAAAACCTGTCAAAAGAAGTGATATGGCTAGTTTTTGATTGGTTTTGTTTTGGAGACCTGGCAACCCTGTTCCTGTCTTCCAGTGTACAGTGTAAATGCAGATTTCAGATAAGGGTCACTTTAAAAAGAAAATGCAAGTAGGTCATCAAAAAAGCACTGCAATGTAAACGTGGCCTTACAGAATTCATGTGAATGATGGATGAATGAGGTTTTAATTCCTGTTATTTACCATGATGGAGCGGAGACCCCTGGCTCCCGTCTTCCGTTCCAGTGCAAAACGGGCAATTGCCCTTAATGCCCCTGGAGTTACATTCAGCTCACACTGAAATGACAATCACAAAACCGAAATTTGAATAACCAGACTTACTATTGATGCAGCAAGAACCACTAAAAGTGTATAAAATATGGGTTACAACGATGTTAGCTGGTGTATTTCGGGTGTGTCAAATCCTGCTCCTGGGCCACTTGACCTCAAACCCTAATTAAAATGACCTGAAGCAGGTAATAAAAGTTGGAGCGTTTTGGAGAAAACACTGCAGGATGTTGGTCATCCAGGAGAAGGATTGGACACCCTGAGTGTACATGCTGCATGATATACATACTTTATCCATACTGAAGAGGGCCTGATATTGAGGGACCACTGCGTTACGAGGCTCTGTAAGGATCTGCACCAGCATTTCCTCGTCTAGACTGTGCAGCGGCACCACCACAGGCAGACGGCCCACAAACTCTGGGATCATGCCGAACTCGATGAGGTCCCGCGCTTCGACATTCCGCAGGAGCCGGTCCTTTTCCTCAATCTCTGCTATTGCATCCACTTCATTCCCTGAGCTGTTGGCCAAATCTGCAGCTGCTGCAGCTCGACGCCCTTTCCCCAGGTTAGAGGGCGTCCCAAAACCAAGATACTATGGGGGACATCAAGAAACTATAACAGACTGTAATCAGGCAAACGTTTGAGAACCTGTAAATAATTGTACTGTAGAAAAATAACCTTTTCATTTTTCCTACGGCTGATGATCCTGTCCAGCCCGTTGAAAGCACCTGATGCCACGAACAAAATGTTGGTTGTATCCACTTGCACTGTCTCCCCTCGCAACTTCCTGCTATTCTTCTCTGGAACATTAACAACTGTTCCCTCAAGTAATTTCAGCAAACCCTGAACAGACACACAGGAACATCGACGAATTATAAAATGCAAAAAAAAAATTAATTCTGGATCTTTCCGTTCTGCATTATTCCGTTTATCCTATTACTTCTTTGGTTTGTGTCCTGCTTCACAGGAAGATTTTTAAGTTGAGGATACCCAAGACACAACAGCTAGCACCACTGGCGTACTTCAAGGTTCGCTTATTGGTCCAGTTCTCTTATATAAATGATAAAGCTTGCACCATTAAAAGACAGGTAACGATGGTTTTGCTTTGTTTCACAAAACGAATCGTTGCCCTGGGTTGCGTACGTGTGGGGCAGAGCTATCAAAATAGGGGCGAGACCCTTTTGGGGTAGGGGTGTGTTTGGTTTGGTAATTTAAAACATTGCCTACCAGATATCCTTTTTTTTTTTTTTTAAATATGTGTCATATTAAAACCAGTAATTTACATTGTTTTCTAACTATAATTGAACTGCCCTGTATAATCGTCTGTCCACACTAAAAGTGTTTAGGGTCAGTCCATGTACTCCTATCCCTGTAAAGTTAATCGCTGGACTCTAATCGCAAAGCTTTGAGAGAGATGAATGAGGATGAAATATAATCGCAGACCTGCTGAACTCCTTCGCCCCCAACATCTCTCAACTGATGAATTCCAGGCACACTGCCAATCTTATCCACCTCATCCAGGAACACTATGCCTGCAAGTGAATGAAGACGAACGACAAAAATCACAGACATCCGAATGGAAAGGGGTTATTTTTAAAAATACTAAGTAAGTAAGTAAGAAAGAGGAATCAAAATGTTGAAATGTTCAAAGGTCACTCGTGGAGGCGTTTTAAATCGGTCAGCTTCTGTTCCTTGTAATGAAAGATCATGACATTACTTATCAAATAAAAATATTACACATAGGTGGGGCGGCAACGTACAAAAGTAAAATGTGTGTGTGTTTCTTTTCTAAGATGAAAGTCTGAGAGTCTGACCTTGCTGGGCTTTCTCGACTGAGTAGTTGGCGTCCTGCAGAAGTTTGGCAATAACAGACTCAATGTCCTCGCCGACATATCCCGCCTGTGTCAGGGTGGTACAGTCACAGATGGCGAAGGGCACATCCAAACATTTAGCCAGAGTCTGGGCCAGCAGGGTTTTACCTACGAATGTCAACAATATCATGTAAAAAAAAAATAAAATAAAATGTTTAAAAAGTTTCAACGTGTTTCAATGTTTCTTCATCAAATATGAACTAGTGCTGTCAAACGATTAACTGCATTCAAAATAAAAGTTTGTTTACATAAATAAGCAAAGCCCACTTTCATATATTATGTATATATAAATACAAACCCGTGCAAGTATATATATATATATATATATATATATATGAAAATTTCTATATATTATATATAAATATATAAATTTATATACACGTAAATATTTATATGCATGTGTACTGTATATATACATAAACAGCACATAAACAAAAACTCTTTTGTATGCGATTATTTGTAATTATGAAGTAATGTTAACATTTCATAAAATATTTTGTACTAAATTATACTATTTTGTACTAATGATGTATCAATAGTTTTATTGTTTTCTCTCATAGAGATAAGAGCATGATGACCTTTTTAATTATCGGACTTTAATAAAAGTGAATAAGCATAATAAATATAAAAATAATAATAATAATACAAATAAATAAGAAACAAAATATCCTAAAATAATTAATTGCCCAAATTATGTAAATGTCTGGGTAACATTTTGACCAAAAAGTCTAAATGAAAATAATAAGATGCTACAGTTTGCATTAAGAAAATCAGGCCAAATTTAGTGACATTATGATTTTTTATGCATTATTTATTTGCAATGCAAATAAGCACATTTTTTCAATTTGTCATTATTGTGATTTTTTTTTTTTTAAATGACACATCATTATCTTTACCACACATAATATGCTAAATTCTAATGCTAATTAATTTGTGTTATTATTAGTAGCTTTTTAATAAAACATCATATTTGATAATGATTAAAAGCCATTGAAGTTTAGGTAGCTGGTAATTTAAACTGTAAATGATATCTTTGGGATGCCAAGAAAGAATACACCAAACATTATTCAAACTTCTGTGGAAATCCTGTACTAACCTGATCCAGTAGGTCCCAGCAACACAATGTTGCTCTTTTCCAGCTTAATATCAGTGTGGGTGGAGTCAAGCAGGTCCCTGCCCCTCTTGTCTTGAGGAGCTTGCTGATTGGTCTGCTGCTGAACAGACGCACCCAGAGCGTTGCCGTGGGGACTGATGCCAGCGATCTGAAGCAGCTCTGCGAAAACAACCAAACTACTTCACATCTCCATCCAGCAGACCACGAAAAGCAACACGACACCACAAGAATTTTGCAGTCCAAGCCGCTTTGGCCCGGAAAGCTCTATAAACATGGAATAACCAAACACAGATTCTTAGCTTTTGTTTTTGTTAAACAAAATATTTAACTACTTCTCATATATAACTACTTTTATACATGAGCTTACTCATATGTGTTCACAGGAGCCAAGTTGGGCTAGCGGTCACTATTACGCAAGTCAGAATTATGTCATCAGCACGGCCTAGTTTCCAAACCCTGTCCAGTATGATCCTGCTGGACCAAGTTCAGACTATAAATAAGAAGCAAACAGACAGAAGCCCCAGTGTGAAAGCTGAATGGCCAGAGACCATGAGAGCTGTAACTAGGTCATTGTGACACTTTATGCAACTTTATGGAGGTCGGCAACGAACTCAACTGCTCCTGAAATGCCCCGCACGCAAGCACAGATGGCTGATGCGTGTAGACGTAAACATGGAGCCCCGTTGTGTCTGTAAATTTCACAAAGCAAAAAAAAAATCCAGCCCCCGGAAAGGCTGTTTTACTGCATGTGAGAGAAATGCACAAAACAATCACTTACTTGTAAACCTGTATTCATCTTCACGTCTTCTGATCTCTAACTCTACAGAGAAAAGGACAGTAAACAGCATGATGAGCACAGCTAACATCACAGTATGAGTTGTGTAACAGTGACAGCAGGCCAAAGTTCAGATGATGACTCTCCCTTTAGGTGCCTGCAATACTATAGAAACAATACTGGACAACTCAAAACTATACAAACCAACAAATGAGCTGAAGAACAGGGTATTACAGCATTTACCTGGCATAAACTACAACTAAGAAATTCAAAATTGTATTTTCAAGGATGCGATTTAAAGTAGGCGTTTATCCAAACCTCTGGGAGAGAGGGAGCTCTGTTTGTCTGTTTCCGCTTGCTGTCGGCCTGTTGCTGGGAGATTGTTGTAGATCCGTTTGTAATGATTATAGACGGCGACAGCCAACACTTTCTTGGCGTACGACTGGCCAACAACATATTTGTCGAGGTAGGCATAAATCTAAAGAGGTCGAGACAACAAAAGCCCATGTCAGAGATGTTTACTGTGTTTCTAAGAAAGGGTTAGCTTCGACTAGCTTACTTTCAAAACGCTGATCGAATTACACAAAGATTAGTTTAATGTAATAAACTCTGTATGGTGTGATGGAATAATACCTTTTTAGGAGGTGGAGGGGGTTTCTGAGCTAATGCGAATTTGACCTGTTCAGAGCTCTCCGCCTCTTTATTCAAACCCTTCTTAGAGTCGGTCTCAGACAGAACCACGAAGAAATGATGGCACTTTTCACATTTCACAAACCGTGTGGAGGCTGTATGGAGCAAACACAAGAGAGTGGGTCAGGTAATGGAATAAAGTTACTACAATAGACATTAATTTTTTAAGCTAGATGCCATAACCAGCAAATACATGAACTTCATTTAGAAACCATTAAGAAAACTTGGAAGATGAACATGTATATAAAACAGATTTAGCAGTTAATATTAAGATCATATAATCGTGGCTCTTCACTGGTTTTGATTCAGGAGCCAGATTTGAATCTGGCCATCAGAAGGCGATAAAACACAACGTTGTACAAAAAGATTAACAAAACATCCAGGTCAATGACTTGACATTCATTCTCTGTCCTACATATAAAAATATATATATGTATATTTAGACACATTATACATAATTATATATATATATATATATATATATATATATATATATTTTTTTTTTTATTTAATAAAATGTTATAATTATATTTATATATATAAAAATATATTTACACGTCCATATTCATACTCATATAATTTATATGATAAATATAATATACATGTATGTGTGTGTATTTCTAGATGTATAATATACACAGCACATACATATTTAAAGAAAAACTTTTATTTTGGATGAAGTTAATAATTTGATAGCACTAGAAATCATAATGAATACAGATAAAAAATATAGTTCATACTTTGTAATTATGTGTTTTATAAAAAAAAAAATAGAAAGCTTTTAACATAACAAAAATGCTACATCTTTTTAAATGCTTAACAACTGAAAAATAAATAAATAAATAAAGATTTTTATACACTGGCCAAATGAAAGTCATGGTCGACAATTCAGTGGGTGCGACAAACATGTTAATATTTTTATGAATTAATAATTCATTACATTTGTATCATGAAATATTAATAATAATTATATTTCTTTTTATTATTATTTACATTTTAGTCAATAAGCAGACACTTTCAAACAAATTCACTTACAAATTATATCCATTATTTTTATTTAAAAAATTATAATAATTAATAAAAAATAATAATAAATTTAACAAACAAAATATTGTAAGTATGTGTATAGGGAAAACATTATTTATATATATATATATATATATATATATATATACAAACAAAGCATAAACATTTTTTTCTCCAAACAGATATTTCTAAGAATGTGGTAAACTGGATTATTCCTCTCTTTCTTTCTTTCTTTCAATAAATAAATAAATTTATATATATATATAAATTTTTATTTATTTAATTATAAATAAAATGGTCGCAATTTCGAGCCCTGTATATATATATATATATATATATATATATATATGTGTGTGTGTCAAATTATTAAGGTGGACACTCTTGGTAATACTGTATGTCATTTACTGTACATGCCCTCACAACATTGTAAATAACAGCTGAACAAAACTGAACAGAAACTGACTGCTAATGTAGTTATGCATTTCATTACTGAAATCTTACAAAACTTCAAAGAGTGATACTTACACACAAAAGTCTCCACGTGTGTACAAGGATCTCCACATTTCGGACATCTCAGCTGACCGCCACCTTTCCCTGAACCTCCAGCGCCTGACGCCCGCTTTCCACCCACCTCACCTACACCCTTCTGCAAAACAGCTTCATCAGTAGCTGTCAATATCTCCCCCATCACACAAACAGTGGAAATGTAATACAAAGACAGAAGAGTACCTTTCCTCCATCGCCGTCTCTGGGTGTACTGTCTTTAGAGGCAAAGCACACTGCTGTCTGTGAAAACGCCCTCACGTGCACAAACGGAACGAGATGGACTTCATCACAAACCACTCTAGCATGCCTGAAGAGCTGAAGATGCGAGCGAGAGAAACCTGCCAGGAAACAACACACAGTATATCACAAAACAACTAAACCACTTTGCTCACATTTCAACCGGAAGCAAGGTTTAAAGTAAAAGAAAAATGTAAACATGCAGCTTAAGACATTAATTGATGGACTGTGTGATGTTTTTATCAACAGTTTGGACTCTTATTTTGACGGCACCCATTTACTGCAGAAGATCCACAGCTACATTTCTCCAGACCTGATGATTTTCGGGGGCAACTATTCCTTTAAGTATTTCTGTAACAAGCCCTCTTTTAAAATTATGTTTAAGTATGCTACAAAAAAAGAATTCTGACCTCATCACTAAACTCTACTAATAATGCAATGTAAACATCGGGCTCAATTAATTTATGAAAGAATTATAATTATAAACACAGTTTATATTCTATTGGCTGTGTTTCAAAATCTGCCAGGTGTTATATAATGTTAGGCATGTTGCAACCTTTAAGCATACCAATGATATTTAACATAACAAAATTGATCTGTTAGCATTTTATTACTTTTTGGAAAACAATACTAAAATTTTGGGGGAATTTCTAAGACTAAAACTTTCTTAGTTGAAGATAACAAGCCCTAAAAAAAACTGTATGCAGTTTATTTGTATTTTTGATGTATTGATGTTTCATTCACCTTTATGGACAGACTTTATAATCACCCTCGCTGCAGGTCCGCATGAACAGGACATATTGAAACCCAGATCTGATGAGAACAATAATGAAAGTCCATATTAAATTCACACATTATAGTATATTGTGTATGTAGCGCTGTGTTGAAGTGCCGTCTAAAGTTGTAAGGTCTTGTCACGACAGTCACTAAAGTTGTTAGTAACTGTCACATATACTATCTAATCAAACCGAAAACTGCATGTTTGAACTTCACGAGTAATGCAATAGTGCTCGACTGCACATGCGCCGCTGTGAATGATGGCAGATACATAACTTACTCACTGGAGCCGTGTCCGAGTTTCCTCCAGAGCCGACGAGTCTTCCGGTAAACGGCTCTAATAACGGCAGGATCTGAACACAATCGGAGCGAGAATCTGGTTCATGCCAGCGTCAGTGTCTGCTGCTCTCAGAAACGATGTTAGGTGAAGTTTATCGCGGATCTGTGAGATATAACCTCTGCTGTCATCAAGTGGGTCAGCGTGACGTACAAGGCCAGATAGACCTCTGTTTGTGTCACGTGATGCTGGAGGGGCTGGGCCAACGGGCGGCGAACCTCATTGGCTGTTTCCTGTGAGACTGTGGTGTTCTTTCTCCAGGGGGTGCTTGATGTCAGGACTTTCAAAGAAATATCGCCAGAAATATCTGTGTAGGCTTTTCAGAAGCAAAAATACGCACCAACAGTAAATAGCTGTACTGAGGAAGATATTGGATTGAAACAAGTGCAGTGACGAGTTAAAAAAACCCAAAAACTTCAGGACATCTAAGCTCCACCCCCTTCTAGTCGGAACACGTGACTCTTCTTCTGGGGCTGTTCTATTTTGGCTGAAAAACATCACAGCGCCGCGCTTGTTCTGTAGTTTTAATGTAAAGCATTTCTTGATTTCAGTATTATTTATTACTATATTATTATTTGTAGTAATATTTAATAGTAATAACATTAGAACCTAATATAAATTATATTTGTATTAAAATGTATTTTATCATATTTATCATATTATCACTTTAAATCATTAATTTTTGGAAGTAATACCAATTATATCACTATTTAAAATAATTTATATTTCTATAAATTATATTAAAATATTTAGTTATATTTTATCATAAATTTATGTTATTATAACAAATATTTTTACAAAAATGGGAAAGAAAATTATGAAAAAAGTTGAAAGTTATCATACAAAATGACAAAGCTTTATTAAAATATACTTGGCATGCAACATATTAATCATCAATCATCCCACAACTCAGACAAAATAACAGTAAAAGGTCATATTTGTAACAAAAATATTATCATAGCATCTTTATCTATGGCTTGTTCTCCAGTTATCTTTTGCTGTGCTGGACTTATTAAACTAAAAAAAAAGCATCTTATTGTGGCCACTGAAAATAGTGTGATTGTAATTCACAAAATGTGTAGTGTAACTTTATTAGCTTATAGCTCAGAATTCAGAATCGATCATATAACTTCATTTTCAATCAATCAACACAGATTTCATTGTCACTTCTGGAATTTGACATATTTGCATGTGTCATTCTCATTTATACTAGCATTAATGTGGGAGTTCCTTTAAAAAGTGCAAGATTTCATAATCTTAATTATTTTATGTCAGTCTAGCTGTTGATTCACTGTGCTCCCATGATGCTAACAGCAGTTGCATCTATTGTATCAAAGTGAAAACTAAATATGCCACATTTGCATAAGAGGTATTAGAGATATTTTTGATAAACGATGGCTTTCTGCTCAGTTCTTATGGCTTCATATCATGAATAAAATACAGTACTATAAAATATTAACGCAAAGTGTTTGAGATTTTCAGTATAATCTAAACATATCAATGAACGGCTACATATGAGATGCAACAAAAATAAATGTTTCCCTTGGCTATATAAAATCATCTGACACTAACTGCATTTTCACATGGGTCCCTTTTCAAAACAGTAAAGGCTCGGTCACATAAACTGACGCATACTCTCTTTTTGTTTTGCGCAACTTGTTGACCAACAGAAATCTGCTTCCTGAGCGCAGCTTCATTCTGCAATGGAGCTTTTTTTTTCACTAATGTGCTATAAAATGTTTCTCAGCTGATGTGTGACAGGAAATGATGCGCAGACAGAGGATGATCAGTTGTGGAGAGTTTCTCTCATTTTGCTGGTGATCTTTGCTCGTAGCTCACAGTGTCTGATCAGATCTCTGACCTCCAGAGGAAGTGAACTGTTCCACACCATCAGGACCGAATCCTCAGCTGGGACTAGCATAAACACAGAAAACACCAAAAGATCATAAATATGAATAAAAAAGTAATATTTGAAAGGCTCAGAAGCATGTTCCTCATTCTTTTGAGAAAAAAAAAAAATTACTTCATGCAAAGAATTTAACTTAATCTAAATTAATTAGTCATATTATTGAAATAATGAAAATTATATCATTAAAACGTAGAAATAATAGAAAAAAAAAATCAATATGCATGTACCTTGTGTTTTGATTTGGTTTTGTGACATGCGTTTGCGTCTACCCAGTACTAGAACAACATTCTTTCGGGTGAGTGTGTCTGCAAAAGAATATAATCAAAAGATAAGGAATTAATATTTCTGTACGAAATTTGTAAAAACAATCACAATGAAACAAAACATATAGGTATATAAAAAAACATTAATACCTATTGCACAATAATATACTTTACAAGAACATTAACTGACTGTAATGTTTCAGATATGTAACTGCATGCTGCTTACAATCAAATAAAAATGTATTATATTGTAAATTTATATTCGTGTGATTTTTGACCGACTCAAGTAGGACGTAAATACATCTTATAAGTAATTTCTATTGAAACAATTCAGTACATTTAAAATATTTTAACAACCAGATAGTATATAAAAATAATTGAAGTCTAAAAGAGGCCCAGTGAGTGCTTTTCGATTTCATTTGACAAGTGTATTAAGAAATATGGCTATGGAAGTGAATATAGGAAATGGGAAATGTACCTAGCAGAACAGAGCCCATGCAGCGTACGGAGTGGCAGTGAAGGCTGATGGTCTGCAGTAGCTGACAGCTGGAGACTTCTACCAACAGAATGTGTCCTGATTTGGTCCCAATCCACAGAGTACCGCTGTGCTGGACCAACAGAGCTTTAACAGTCGCTGAAGATGCCACCGTTTGTCTAGACTGGTCCTCATTCTGGACTTTCGTTTTTTTGGTGGGACTTAATCTGTTGTGGATTGGAAGGGTTAGGAAGTTAGGGTCAACCAACTACTAACATCTATCTTGGGTGATCTGTTCACATAGGGTCAACTTATACTTATCATACTTAGTGTTAAATGTGAAGATTCTCTGATTGATGAAACATATATATATATATAAAAGAAAAAATAAATAAAATCTTGTTTTGTTGCAATGTGTGATTGACAGGCAAGTAAGCATTTACACCATACATGCATTTCATTTTGGACACTTTTGTATTTAGTGCCCAAAACGTGATCAGATGATCTGAAATGAATGTTAATAACAAGTGTAAATGGGGTCAAAGTGTGTGAGTGTGTGCAACTTCACCCGAGCAACTGTGCGCAGTCGATGAGGTTCATCATCCTCTCAGTCTTCTTATCCCAGACCTCCACAGTGTGACCGTCCCTTTTACTTACATACACATGTTTGTCCACTGCTAACAGTGATATGCAAGGAATACTGCTGATTAGACCTTGCTGCCTAAACAAACAAACAGATAAACACGCTTAAGCACTGAAAAACAACAACCATCAACTGAAATCTTACTAAGCTTGTCTTCTGTCTTCTCCAATCTACTCTCTCTGATCTGGTCATAACAAAAACCGAATATCGCATTCTGAGTATTACTTCACGAGCAAAATACCATCAGCAAACTACTGGGGGTACATCTCACTGGACCCAATCATAAAGTACATGGCTTTTATTATCTGTGCAGATTATAATCATCTTCACTTGTCTTTCATACCTGAGCTAATATTGTGGATTCATCAGACTGAATGACTCAAGAGTATGAGCATGCGTCCTGTTTTATCTGTCATGATGCTTGAACACTAATGTTATTTTGGTGCCAAGTACTGTATACCACATGACCAACCTTAAGTATATAAACAACCCCTTCTAGAAATGTCAAGTATATTTCAGAAGAACCCATAACTACCATGTACAGTACATCAAATCAAGCATACAGTATGACCATGTAATAACACCAGACAAATGTTTTTAGTGAATGGTACTTTTCTGTTGTGATGTGCCATGTGCCCAAAGTTAGTCTGGCACTGGAAAAACCTGAAAAGTATGCGCAAAGATCACACCTAAACATGTTTGGGATGAATTTGAAAACCAAATGAGTTCCATGGCCCTAAGGGATTTTAGAACTGGAGTAAATCCTTATGTTTTACAGCTGAACCATTGAGGGGACAACATTCGGTTAAGAACCATTGTTTAGTTAAAATGAAGCAAGCACATATTGGTCAGGAATTTGGGTGTTTACATACTGTACCTTTGGAAATGTAGTGTACAGAATACATTAGGGTCTAAAATTAACTTTTGCAATAGGGGTAATTTGATTTCCAGTTTTTGTTTTTTTTACCTTTAAGATAATTATTATTAAGATAATGATTGGCCATTATTAAGTCCAACAGAAACGTGTGTTGTATATGATGCTCAACTCAAAAGATAAGAGATTAGCCATCTCCTTCAAGTTTATATAAATGAAAAGTCTATGGGGCCAAACACAGAACCCTGAGGCACCCCCAGTGTTACTAGAGCATCTTCCTCATTTTGAAAGTCCCTGTATACAGCATATTTACCTTTGGCAGAAAAAATGAGGTGTAGGCGGTTTTCCACAATAAAAACAAAATATATAATCGTAATTTGTTTTAAATGAACAGATAAAGTTATGCTTGTCTTTAGCAGTGTTAGCGTTACTCACAGGTACAGCAGTTTGGGTTTGGTGTCTATGCTTCTACAGATGTCGTATTCCACCGTGAGTGAGAACACCCTGCTGCCACAGGCAGCCCACAACTCTTTGCGCTCCTGACTTTGACTGAATGGACCAAGACACATCAAAGGAGTGTTCACATCACCAACCTGCAGTGTTTTCACTGGACCACCATTCTTCACCTGCAGTCAAAAAAACATCAAACATGTCAGGCATCTGAGATAATATAGTGCTGTTTTATACAAACCTGAGAGAAGGCTACAGATTTTTATAATATTTATGAAAGAAGTCTTCTCACCCAGACTGCGTTTATTTCATCAGAAATACAGGAAAATTGTAATATTAAGGGATCTATTATTAAAATAATAAATAATGATTTAAAAAGCTATACCTCCAAATTTGAATCTTCATAAATGACTAGCGATCCATCTGCTGTCCCGACCAAAAGGTAATTTTTAAAGTGTCTGAAAAATGTAAACATCATTCTGTCATCTAAACATCCAAATAGCCATTCCACTTTTTGCTCAGAAATGCACATGTAATCACCTGTGAGTGTGAAAGTATAGTGATGTCACAGAGTCCTTCACACTCTTCAGGCAGTGCAGAACCTCTGCATTCACAGTATCCATGATAAAAAGTGAACCTGACTGTGTACCAGCAACTAGCCAATCACTGCATGACCCTGGAGCTCTGACGATCACCATGCAGAGGATAGGACTGCTGTCAATCTCCTAAAAGAGGGCGGGAACACTGTTAGCTGAACTGTTACATAAACAGCACTCAATGAATTAATTCCTCAAGGATTGTGGCTGAACTGGTTGGCTAGTAACTGAAAATTAAATAATACTTGTTTAGATGAAATAGCATATAACAGTGTAAAATTCATACCTGGCTCAAGCTTCCCCCTGTCTCCAGATCCAATGATGTCACACACCCCAATTTCTGGCTGGAACTGCCACCTCCAATCCACACACAAGTATTTTTACCTCCGTTTGCACCGCCGCTGGCACCAGAGACAGTGAAACACTCACCGGGGAAACTCATCAATGTCAGCTCCCGCATCAGACAAAGCATCTCTACAGAATTCAGACGATCAAACACCTAAAACACACACAGAGACATTAAATTTTTACACAGAAATCCAGAGGTGATTCTTTCTAAGATGTAATAAGCTAACAATCAGATAGAATTGGATGTAATCAGTCTAACCTGAGCAGATGTAGGCCTGTCCTGTGGGTTTTCTCTCAAACATTCCCTCATCAAACACTCTAACCCTGGCCACGGAGAACAGTTGTAATACTTAACTGGATCTATATCAGTGATTATGAAGAGAGTCATTAATGTTATTATATATTAATAAAGAAATCAAATGTGAATAATTAGGTGGGGGGGGGGGGTTTACATGCAAAAAAATGTCATACATTTTTGGATTTAATATAATATTCTACAATATTGAATATATATATATATATATATATATATACACACACACACACACACACACACACAAAAGTGACAATAATGAGCTTTGACAGTAAAGACTTCCTATGTGTAGTGTTTGTATATATAAATATATATATATATATATATATATATAATGTTTTCTTTTGAACTTTTGATTCAGCAGCACAAACTGTTTTTAACTATGATAATAATCAGACAAGTGCATTAGCATATTTTATATACATAAGTATATATATATATATGTACATACACATTTGAACTGTATGTTTGGTACTGTACGTATAACTGTACGCATGTTACCTGGTAATTTTCCCTGCACGGCCACCTCATCAAACTCACTGGGAAACTTCACCCCATCAGATATCCGCTCACCGTAGGTCATAAGGTCATACAGCAGCAAACCAAATGAATATACATCTGCCTGGATGTTATAGATGACATTACCTCGGGCGACCTCTGGTGCTCTAAAACCTGTGTGTGGAAGATCCTATAAATATAACCCATAAACAAACATTCTCTGTTTGTTTAATAACAGGATTATGAGAATGCTAGAGGTACCTGGTGTTCCCTCTGAGCTGCGGACGCCCATACTGCAGCAGTACTGCGCTATGCCATAGTCTGTGATTTTCGCGATGACTTCAGCATCCGTCTTCATGTTGAACAACAGAACGTTGTGAGGCTTCAGATCTCGGTAGATAATCATAGATGAGTGCAAATATCTGTCCGAACACAAGATAAACATGTCATAGATGCTGTCCCGAAGCTTAAACTTGAATTGAACCCAGCATGTTTGACTTCTTTGATGAATTTGTGTATTGTGTAGCTAGTCTGCCCACCTCAGACCATCCGCCACGTGCAGCGCTATCTTGTGCTGTAGCTTGCGGCTGAGACTGCTATTTTCACGCTCAAAAAGCGAGTCCAGAGACCCACATGGGGCAAGTTCCATCACAAGAATGTGTGGGTTACAACTGGCAGCCAAAAGCCCCACCAGACTGGGGTGACACAGTCTGCCAAGTACTGCCAGTTCCTGAAACAAATGATATTAAAGCAAATGTACTAGTGGTAATCTTGCTTATGCCATAACCAAAAAGAAAAAGACTTGCCTGATTTATTTTTCTATAGCATAACTCACCTGTCGTACCAGCCGATGAACATAAAGTGTAGATGCATGTTTATTGAAAATCTTCACAGCGACTTCCTCATTCTTGTACACGGCTTTATATACAGAGCCGAAGCCTCCATCTCCTTTAGGGAAAAATACTGTTAGTTTATACTTGCATTACTTTGTGGACAATCACAGTAAGTAACATGGCAAGTCTGTCTATTAGTCAAATAAAATACAAATATTAAAAGGGCAATCATCGTGATAATATTTTTTGAGCCATGATTAAAGGTAGGGTGGCCGATTACAAAATGTATTCATGTACTAACCTAACCTATACTCCATAGAGAGCTCCATCTCCAGCTTCTCTGGATCCAGTATGGTGCTGGATGGCTGGTCACCCAGTACTAGGTCTGGAGAGATCTGAGAGATGGGCAGAGTACAGCCGGGGTCCTCTGGGTTCACCAGCAAACCATCTTACAGACCAGCAAAAGCACAGGTTTTATACACAAGCTTAGGAGTTTCTGAATGTGAGCAGAATGAATACAGACCTTCATTGATGTTGGAGAGTAGATCTTCCAGCAGCATCTTCTGGCAGTTTTGTCCATCGCTGAAGCTGTACAGAGCCCATTTCTTAAGCAGTGTCTCTCCAGTGCCACGGACATCAGTGGTGAGGAGGCCTGGAAACCATTCCTCCAGCAGAGAGTCAATGTGATCCACCACCTGCCCAAACAACACACGACCTACACACAGGACAGGTGATGTTATAAACGCAACGCCATCAAAAGAACATTATAACCACCACATTAGGGCTACTTATCAAAGAACAGGCTTTACAAAATATGCAAAATATTGTGCAGCCCTACACCACATCATCCTCAACAAAGCATTATCATTACATTGCGATCACATCAGCTTCACCACCACTACATCATCACATTGCCACCATACCAATCATCAGTTAATCATCACTGACACTATTACAATCATCCCCACCACAATCATCATTGCTATTATTAAGTTACTATCTCATCACAACATCCTCCTCACCACCAAAATCATCATTACTATTAATTAATTAAATGCATCACATCACAATAATCATCACTTCACATCATCACCAATACTATCACAATCAACACCATCATAATCATCATTACTATCGCTGAATCAAATGAATCACTAATCACCATCACATCACCATCATCACTACCACAACCATCATTAATATCACATTATAATCACCAACACTATCATAATCACCACCATCATAATACATTTTTTATTAAATCAAATGCATCACTCATCCCCATCACATCATCATCATAACCACCACAATCACCATCAATATCACTGAATCAAATGAATCACTAGTCATTACTACCAACATCATAACCATCACAACTATCATTAATATCACTGAATCAAATTAATTACTGTTGCCATCACTACCATCATCACTACCACAACCATCAATACTGTCACTGAATCAAATGCATCACCATCAACATCACAATAATCATTATAACCATCACATCACAATCACCAACACTATCATAATCACTGAATCAAATTAATCACTACTGTCATCACAACCGCCATCACATCACAAAACCCCTGTCACAACCATTATTGAATCAAATGCATCATCACCACCACCATCACAATAAACATTTTAATCACATCACAATCACCAACACTATCATAATCACCACCATCATAATAATTTTTCATTGAATCAAATGAATCACTATTGTCATTACTACCACCATCACATCACAACATCATGATCACAAACAATCGTCATTCCTATCACTGAATCAAATTGATCACTAATCACATCACATCGCAACATCATCATAACCACCACAATCATTATTAATATCACTGAATCAAATTAATTACTGTTGCCATCACATCATCATCATCACTATCACAACCATCAATACTATCACTGAATCAAATGCATCACCATCACATCACAACATCATCATAGCCACCACAATCACCATTAATATAACAGAATCACTATTGTCATTACTACCACCATCACATCACTTCATGATCACAATCATCATTACTATCACTGAATCATATGCATCACTAATCACCATCATTACCAAAACATCATCATCACAGTATCACAATCATCATCACTACCACAATCATCATCACCATCACTGAATTAAATGCATAATCAATATTACATGAGGATTATGAAATCACAACTGTCATCTGTATTACTGTAGTATTACGGTCGGGTGGCCTGAACAAAACACCTCTCTCTTACCTTTGCGAGAGCAGGGGACGGTGATCTTGATGAAGCTAGCAGGGTTCTCTTCTAGAGACAAGGCCTCCACCAGACAGTAAGCTTCAGCAGACCAGCTAAGATAGATGCCCTTCCTCCAGTAGATCCGGTTAGGCTTCAATGCTTTGTCTGTAGAGTACACAAAACATCTTACGTGATATTCACTCAGCAGTCCTATGCAACCCACAGTGCATTCAAGTAATACGTTTATAATACATTACATTAGCATGTTTGTATCCTGTGATTCAAGCCCATGACAAGTGCAAGGTTCAACTAGAACTAGGCATCATTTATACTGACTTCTAGTGTTTGCATTGTGCTACCTTTGCCGGAAAGCAGGAAAGCAGACACTTCCAACAAACGGCTGATCTGTCTGGACCAGTAGCCCATGGGGAAATACGGCATCTCATAAAGCCGAACAATCACCTCTGAATTCTCACAGTGGGGGAGCTCAATCACCGGCCTTTGATCCGACAGGCTGGGGGACATAACAAACATGAAAAACAATCACCATGCACCACTATGTATCAATTTAATGAACCAAGGTTCTATCAGTACCCGCTAGGTATAAGTAACTGGTCATCTCCGAAGGGCAGGGCTATTTGAAACTTTTCCAGTAGTTTGAAGTACTGAGTCATATGATCTTTTGGGAAACAGCGACTTTTGTTCAGAAACCTTTCTACAGTTTTTCTCTGCACCACTCCTCTAGTGCTGTCCCACTGATCAGCGCTCCTCAGAGTCAACGCCTGTCAATCAACACAACAGATGAGACGTTACTGCTATCGACAGATCACTGGGTGAAGCGAGGTGTGTGTGTGTGTGTTTAACCTGTGAGATGAGGTTACAAAGCCATTGTGGGTCAATGAAGTACAAATCCTTTAGCTGAAGCACTGGATCATCAAAGTGAAGCAGGACACCTGGAGACAAACATAGACAGAGGGTCTGTTTCCTAGGTTAAAACAATAAAACATAAGGCAACTAAAATACATAAGTGATTAAGAACACTCCCTAGGAACATGCATGTACCCAAAATTGAACAAACATCCACAAATTGGATATAAAGAGTAAGAAGAAAGGGATTCAGGAGTGAAGGAACTCTCACCAGCCTCGCTGAGGAAGTGGATGGCATGTGGTAACTCTCCCTCCTCTAGCTGCAGCTGTGTGTCCTGTATGATCTCCAGCAGTCTGCTGTGTCTGAGCACTGGGAAATCAGTGGGTACATATGACCTCTCCTGTAAAACTCTCCTCTCCAGCTCCACATAACAGTCTGGAATCAGCTGCCCCATTACCGGCTGCCCCTGGATCTGACACAATTCATTAAACAAATACAATGAAAACCTGTTCCATGTGATCACCCTTGTGACAAATAAGTATACTTTAGCTTTCCTTTTTAAAAGAACACTTATCACAAGTGTATTCACCTTGAACCCAACAAGCTCTTTACAGATGGCTTTGCGCAACCTGCCGATAGACTCAGACTCCTCACAGGCACATAGTATGTGGTTCTCTTTGATCACTGGACAGCCCGGCTGAGACAGCAGCTCCTCTCGCAGCTTCTGAACACACTCCTGTAGGTGGTGCTCTTCACACACATCTGCATGAGTTCCAACCACAATCACAGGAGACTGGCCAGCTACAGCCTGAGAAAAAAAAAAACAGATTTAAAATATATTATTTATGTACATAAATGACGTTCTTTTATAATCTAAACCAAATGTTCCACAATTGGAACCAATTGGTCTGGTTTTGTATTTGTACTACAAATAATTTAATACTACTTGCTAAATGTTAAACTTACTTTAATGTTAAAGAGCCAGGGTTTGATAGTGTCTATTTCACTGGGTCCTTTACTCAGGTCATACAGGACTAGATAGAGAGCCCTGGAGCTCATAAAGTGAGGGTGAAATCCACTGCACTCTTCTCCACCTGCACAACAACAGAGAGAGAAAAACCTGCTGTTTCCTATTGACAGATGTAATATGATGCTAGAATTGTGCAGATGCTTACCTGAAAACTCCCAAAAATTCAGCAGCATGCTCTTCTTGTCTTTGTTTTTCATGACCCAGTCTCTGACGCTGACGCCCACGGTGTGTTGGTCAGACTGCCACTGAGAGCGTTTGGGTTTCATCAGCTGATAAATCAAAGAGCTTTTCCCGCTACACGGGCTGCCGACCACAATGAGTTTCATGCGGTAATACGGGACAGCTTTCTTCAGACGCTGCTGCAAGAACCTGTAAGATCCACCGTGCTCACATTCTGAACCAATATAAAGTCTCGAAATAGCAAGGTATGTATAGGTGGCCATATTAAAAGGCACCTCCCTTTTCTAAATATTAAGTAACTTTTCTTAAAACCTAAGTTTCTAGAAAATGCAAGCAAGAAATAATGTCTAAATGAGACAGCTTTCAACCTGATGATGTCTTTGGTTTTGTTCCCAATGTGTTTGAGATCCATCTGGAGCTGCAGGCCGTCTAGAGGTAGATCCCATAAATGAATGAGCTTTCCCATCTCGTCAGGGAAAGAGCGCAAACCTTCATTCTGACTAACATCTAGAGACGTCAGGTCCTCCAACATACCGATCTGAGGAGGAATCTAAAGCACAAAAGTGTCAAACAAAAACAGACCAAACCTGCAGTGTTCGGTTGAATCAGAGTGATACGAAGTGTACCTCGGTCAGTTTGTTGGAGCTTAAATGAAGCTTCTCCAGTCTGGCCCACTTGTGCACTGGGCCGCTCAGGTCGAGTGCACAGATGTGATTATGACTGAACAACAGCTCTCTTAGGTTTACACTGACCCAGGAAGATGGACCCGGCAGATCACTAATGCTGTTATTTCTCAAGTCCACCGAACGCAAGCTATCCAGCAAAACAGAGGTTCAAAACAAGCTAGGCTTTATTGAAGGGTTACTCCAATTTTCACATTTATCATTTACTCCCACGTCGCTCCAAACCCGTAAAAGCTTTTTTTTCAATTTAAGATATTTTGGATGAAAACCAGGAGGCTTGTGACTGTCAGGGTCTAAAAAAGTATGAAGACATTGTCAGAATAGTTACTAATTATTTTTGTTTTCTTTCCAAACAAAAAGTATTCTCGTAGATTTATAATGTTATGGTTGAGCCACCGTTGATGGATTATTTGACATTGTCTTTCCTACTTTTCTGGACCTTGACAGTGTTTATTACTTGGCAGTCAAAGGGACAGTCACAAGCCTCCTGGTTTTCATCCAAAATATCTTAAATTGTGTTCTGAAGATGAACAAAGCTTTTATAGGTTTGGAATGAACACCATAAAAGGGGTTTCTTAAATGATTAATGACAACATTTTCATTTTGGGGTGGATTAACTCTTTAACAGCACCTTTGACCAGTATATATTAATAAATTATAGAATTATTAAAACTTTTAATGTGCCTCATGTTAGCATGTACAGCATGAGCATTACTGCAGTTACAATGCTTTTACAAACCTTTTTTAAAGCATTTAACACATTGTTGATAATACAAGTTATGCTTATTTGAAACAAAAACACTTACTTCGGCAAGTTGATGATTATTTCAGGAACAGTTGTGAAATTGTTCTGTGATAATTTAACAGTGGATATTTTTGAAGGAAGGTGTGACAATGAACCTGTATGAAAACATGAGTGTTGATAACAATGGTAGTGATAAACAGAAAATATTTTACAGAATTATCCAGCTTAATTTTAATGAAACATTGTTTAAAAAATATTTCAACTCTGTATTGTGACACGGTCAATTGAAACTTAATATTCAATATTCTGCTTCCCTTGATTGTGTATTTGATTGACCGGTGTCTTATTAATTATCATCAATTTCCAGTGTATTTAAGTTTGAATCAGTTCAGTTTGTATTTGGATTTCTGTCTTTCTTCAATGGATTATCTTCACTCATCTTCTTTGTGCGTTTATATACACCATAGCATGACAGCAATAATAAAACAAAACAATTTGCCTACTGACTAGGCAAAAAGTACCAATCAGCCAAAAAGACATATTATATAAAAAAGGAATGTTTTTAAGAGAGTAAAGATGGAAAAACTTACCGATTTTGTTAACTGAAGCAATGAAAGTTTGCAGCTTGAGACATTCAGTGAGGAAATTATCGGAAATGATTTTAACTTGATTTTTACTGATGTCTAAAATTTTCAGTTCAGCCAGGCTGAGTGGGAGAGACAGTTCTGATATCTGATTGCTGAAGAACAAAAAAAATAGTTTATTTATACAACCTTTATACAACCTTTATATATTACCTTGCAGTAAACCAGTACTCTAGAAAAACTATTATCCCAGAACCTACCCCTCCAATGAGAGCTCCTCCAGTCTATCCATGGCCTGTCCCAGCTGGAAGGGGAAGATGGTGATCTGGTTGAAGGACAGGTTGAGCTGGCGTAAGGCTGGACTGTGTAGATTTGGGTCCAGCAGCAAAAGGGGACCAATGCAGTTGCGAGAAACATTGAGTGTGTTTAATGAAGGCAAACCCAGGAGTTCCACAGGAAGTGACTGCAGTTGGTTACCCTGAAGATCTAGACGGGTAAGACTTCTTAAATTCTACGGAAAAAAAAAAATACACCACTGAAAAAAAAAACTCTTGCTGGGGAACATGTATTGAGTATGTTTAGGAAACAGTCCTCAAATTAAATGATGATCAATATTAACACAAAACAGACAAAACAACAATCATTAAAGATGCACTTTAATAACTAGCTAGATATAATATAATCAGATTATACTGTTAATTAGAGCAGTATTTATTTGGCACAAAAACACCATGACCTTATAAACCAAGTTAGCGTGTTGCTAAATGGGCACATTCTTACTTAATTGTATTAAATGTGATGTGTGCTAAACTTCAAATCTTAATGCCAGACATTGTTAATGATATAAAAAGGCCACCTGCATGACTGTTTTGAAAATAATTTTTACATTTAAATAGTATTTTAGACATAATATATACTTAATTCCTTAATTAATGTAATCAACTAATAACTCTGCCTCGTTTTTTTGGTTTGACGCGCAGGGTTAAAAACTGGTCAATCTATGAGTTTGCTTTTGTTCAACTCCATGGAAGCCCGAAAAACAGAGTGCAGCAGGAAAAAAAACATAAGTAGAGGTATTTCACATTGCATGGAGGGAAAGTACTTCTACATACTGAAAGGCCTTAAAGGGCAACTATTATGCAAAATCGATTTTTAAATGGTGTTTGGACATAAATATGTGTTGGCAGTGTTTGAACATAATCACTCTACAATGATAAAATCCCTAATTTTTTAATTGCATATTTTAAATAGCGTTATTTCATTATATTTTAAGTTACTATGCTTTAAATGTTTTTATATATTTAATTGCAACTTAAATATGTAATAACATTAAAGTGTAATGTACCCACTATAGCAGACCCTCATATATGTGTAAACACTGATGTATATTTCATCCTTAAAGGCACACTATGTAAGGAATTTCTTTGAATTAACCAATCCTACAGAACGTTTGAAATAACCTAAGTACATACCTGCATGAAGTATACAGTATAACACTGTGCAAGTAGTTTTTGGACATTTTAATACAAAAATCTTACATATTTTGCCTATAAGTGTACTACAAGAGAACTTATTTCATTTGTTACGAGTCTGTTAATAATACTAGAATTGATAATAACTAAAACGTGCAATCACAATTGTTCGGTGAACATAAGAAAATGGGTTTTTGAAAGCTGTTTCATGTTTACTTAAATCACACTATCAAAATGCATCGACGCACCTGACAGAGAACACTGGGAAACTCTGATAGATTGTTGCTGCTCAAATCAAGACGGAGAAGGTTTTCAGTCTGCTGTTTGAGAGCACTCACACCCATCAAACAGGACAGATCGCCCAGCTCATTCCCTGAGAGGTCGAGCAGACGGATGGGTTCTTTGTCCACGGCCAGAGGAGAAGCAGCAGGAGTGGAGCTTTCAATAAAACCCTGCCCTGTACATTAAAAGCAAAAAATGACGTTGTAAGAAGTGCATTTTTTTAGAACTAGTTACCAAGTCAGACAGCTCTTAAAGTGTACCTCTAGTGTTGTGAGAGTTAAACCGCTTACATAGAGGGACGCTTGGATCTGTCTCATCATGGCATCCCTGTAGAAATACATTAAAATGGTTAAAATCACTGGTAGAATACAAGCACAAGAACGCCAAAAGTGTGTCTGTTTCTGGTACCTCTGAATTGCCACGTCTACGCCGACTGTGATGTCTCCAAGTAGGTTTCCTGCCCACTTCTGGGGAATCATTGAAATGCAACAATCCTTGTGAAGGCCCATCGTTCCCTAACAATGGAACACGTGCATTCTTTCAGATAAATAATACAGAGAATAATATCATGCAGATTGCTTAATCATCTTGATTGCAGTTGCATTTATATCTACATTGACATTACATCCAAACATTTTCAACATTAACTGACCCACCGAAACGACTTGTATGTAATGGATTTATGTGAAAATCCTCTTACCATCACTCTCGATTTCCTCAAGCATGTGGACCAAGCTTTCATCGAAGGAAATATGTGAATCGTCACTTTCCTCATCTGTGAAATATTCTGATGTGCTGGCATCACTCCGTAATCTATGAACTCCTTTGTTTCTTTGAATTGACAAGATCTGTCTGGCCAAATGCTGACCTTTACCTTAAAAAGACACAAGGACAAGAATAACCAACAACAGTCATGCTGATTTTAGTTAGTTTAATTATATGAATTATTATATTAGTTATTAATTAACTAATAAAGTTTACTAATACTTATCAGTACATTTGGCAGAACACTTTATTTCTATAAAAATAGAATTATGGAATTATATATAAAATGTACTAAAATGTAAGTCTAACTTAAGCAGTTATTAACAATATAAAGTTCAGCTAGCATTTAACACAAATTAATATACATTAATATGCAATTAAGTATTCAAAAATATTATCTTCAGATAATACTTATGTATATTCATGTTAAGGATATTGTTTTCATAAAAAACACTGTTGCATGCTAAACTTTGCTAATTATGTACACTACATTACTTTTGAGGTGTGATGTAAGATGTAAAATGTTGTATCCTTTTTTTTTTCTGATATTCTAAACTGTGGTGTTTTTATTTTTTTATTATTATTATTATAAAAACATCTTTAGTTCAATAATATAACTAGTATAACTCCTTAATAAGCAATCTCTACTGAAGACATTTTCTGAAATGGTTATAAAGAAAACAAATCCAAACTGAAGTAAAAGTGGCTACCAGAAAATACATGACAACTGCCAGATCATGTGACCAGACTCACTGTTCTTCTTGTTGATTGGAGTCTGAATTTTGCACTCCGAGAGCAGAGCGTTGAGCCAAGACGCCTTCATTTTTCCAAGGTGGAAGCTCCCGAGGCACAGGGCGTTGTTGGTGTGGTCCAGCCCAAGACGGGTGAGGAGGAGGGTGACCGCAGGGTCATCGCCCCTCCTGACACACACGCTCAGAGCTCCGCGTAACTGCTGCTCATGAACACCTGCAGAAACCAGCAGCTCCAGCAAAGCCAGAGGAGCCCCCCGATCACAAACCTGCAGAAACACAATACCATTAGAGATACAATTACAACCATGTAGCTGTCAGTTACAGTATCGCGTCAGAATGGTATCAATTTGTTAAATATATGTCTTATATATATATATATGACATACCATCTTAGAAACTAAGAGAGGTGCTTCTATTCATCATCATCATGAGGATTTGTCCCAAAAAGAGAGATTTAGTTACAGACCTATCTCAAAACTGCATTTTCTGTCAAAAATACTAAATATCGGTATTCTAAAATGTATTATACTTACAACTATGACCTTTCTTAGAGAAATATGGTATCTGTGAGGGTTTCCAGTCAAGATATAGACTGTATTATAGTGCTGAGAATGCTTTCACCAAAGTTACAAATGAGAATTCTTTTTATCTGATCATGGTTTTATCTTTCTATTAGCGCTACTGGAACTTAGTGCTGGCTTTGAAACTATTGGCCCTTTTCCACTACACAGTACCAGCTCGCCTCGGCTCTGTTTGGTTTTCCACTGTGTAAAAAGTTGTACCTGTACCTCC
>JAUCMS010000055.1:12482786-12497981 GCA_032357445.1 Enteromius radiatus
GTCAAGTTCATATAAAAAAAGTCATATTTACATTGTAACTCGCAAATTACTGGCCAAAAAAACGGAATTGCAAAAGGTGAACTCAATTGTGAGATGAGAACCAGAAACAGAATTGCCAGAAGTAAACACTTTCTCAGTTTTCTTAATTGTAAGAAAACCCATAGTTGCGTGATGTTAACTGAAAATCACGAGAAAAAGAGTTGTGATAAAGCAACAGTTATTTTGCAAATACCTAATACCTTGCGGGGGAAAAATAGAATTGCGAGATTATGAGTTTGTGAGATAAAAAATGTCAGAATTGTGAGATAAAAAATGGCAGGCTTCCATAGTATACGGAGTTCTTATTTCAAAATATTATGTGAAACGATATGCAGCAGTGTAAACTTTCCAAAATAGTATGCATACTGGGCACATTATCCACACTGCGCGTTATGGAAACTGCAGGAGTAGTGTGGTAGCATCGGTAGCCATTTTGAACATTACCTATGACTCCAATTACTAATTATATAACAGTACTGTCTATTTTAGGGGAATGAAATGATCTCTCTGAATGCTTCAGGTACTACAGCGCCACCATACTGCAGATGTCTGGAGTACAAGATGATCAAACGGCCATCTGGCTGGCTGCTGCCACTGCCTTCACCAACTTCCTGTTTACACTGGTAGGCGTGTGGCTCGTGGATAGGGTGGGCCGCAGGAAGCTGACTCTGGGCAGCATACTAGGTGAAGATTCAAACACAGCCGTAAACCTATATTAACAGACTTAAGTATGTACAGTGATATTGTTATGCCGGTGTGCTGTGAATTACTCAGGTACTGCTGTAAGTCTGATGATTCTCGCTGCGGGTTTCTTGCTCTCGGCTCAAGCCTCTCCACCCGTGACCTTTCACCCCAATGACCCCTCTCTCCACAACTCCACCTGCATTACATATGGGTGAGTTTTGCTTTTTAGAAGTCTGAACGAATCAGCCGTTTGAATTTGAATTAAATCGATCTCTCTGTGGAAAAATTAGTAGGATTTTTACTTCAGGAGTCTGGCGGTTGCGTTCTATAAATTCTATAACTGTATTTTGAATGTGCTGCTTGACATGTATACATCTAGTGCACTAGTGTGACTGGAGCTTGTTCCTGTCTGTACGTTAAAGGTTCTGTGAATCCTGCATGTTAAATCCAGATTGTGGTTTCTGTTACGGTAAGAATGGCACAGCCGTGGTTGAGTCTTCATGCATTCCTGTGGACCCGGCCAATACTGAAGCAGCTGCAGTGGGCAGGTAATTCCTCTACTGCATGCTAGTGTCTGTATGCTAATATATATATTTATATATGTAGAATCATTAAGAGTCGACTCTTTCTTTTGAGTGGCAATATCTTTATTATCATCTTTCTTTTGATTAATAACTGCAAACCTAAACTAAATATTAATCCAAAAGTTTGATTAAGTCTTGTTCATGTCTTATTAAGGTGTACCAATGGCACACAGGAGAGTGCAGGTGTATTCTGGGCCTATAACTATTGTCCAACATGTTACTCCTGGATTGTTCTGCTGGGTCTTGTTCTGTATCTGGCCGCCTTTGCTCCAGGTATGAGTTTTTTCAGTTTATCGGAGTTTAAAGTAGCCGTTAGTGATCATAAAGCCTGATGTCAGGTTGTGTGTTGGAGCAGGTATGGGTCCTATGCCGTGGACGGTGAACTCTGAGATCTATCCGCTGTGGGCTCGGAGCACAGGGAACGCCTGCTCTGCCGGGGTCAACTGGATCTGCAACGTCCTTGTGTCTCTGACCTTCCTCCATGTGGCCCAGTACCTGACATACTACGGTACAACGCAGTACACACACACACGACTCTGAACACCATAGCTCTTATTTGTGTGCTACGCAGTTGCTAGGTTGTTCAGGGGTGCGTTTCCCGAACAACGATGTAACTCGCGGATTAACCATCATAGTACGATGCATTGTTTTGGAAACGAACTAGCTACACACGACTGTTTCCCGAACACGGCCTCATCTCCGTCGTTTGAACCACATTAGTTCAACAACATAGGGCCATTGTTAATGACGTCACACGCATGTGGTGGAGGAATAACTTATGCTATTAAACTGATTAGAGATCTCCAAGATGCTGCTGTATTGAACATGACACGCATTGACTAATGTACTATCATATGTTATGTTGTTCTGGGTAGCTCCTACACCATTGAGAGGGTGATCGAGTGAATGTCTGTGCTTTGCAGTTGCTAGGGACTTGCTATGTTGATGCTTGTTTGTTGAATTTGGATGGTTTATAAGCTTTATGTACATTGTGGTGCCGTTTTTTTAGTTCTAAGTGTTGCTAGGAAACGGGTTTTTTCTGGCTGAACAGTTTCTAAGGTGTTTTAAATGTTGTTGGTGAGCTGCTATGTAGTTAAATAGTTCAGAGTGGTTCCATGGGTATTCTGAGTGGTTGATGGGGTGTTGTTTTGGGGTTGCTAGGGTGGTTGTTCATGGATGATTTATAACCCAAAGAACAAACAATGCTGTAATCACCTAAATTTAATGCTTAGGTTTGATCAAATCACAAATTGTAGTAATGATGATTCCTTACTGAGGGGGAAAAAAAGCTAAAAGCGGCTTAAGCTGACTGGCTGTTCATAACTCATTTGCGGGCTGATTTTCGAGGGTTTTGCTGGCCAGGCTGGGAGACCAGCTGACCAACCAGCTTAAACCATTTAAGACCAGCCAACCAGCTTAAGCTGGTGTTAGCTGGTTTTTGACTCATCAAACACCACAATTGCACAATAATCAGCTAATAAATAAACAAAATGTGATCTGCGCTTGTACGGGAACTATTGTTGAAATGTGTTTATAGAAAATGAGATGATTTTATATTTATTCCAGTGTGAATATCTCCTTTGTCCAGGTGCGTTCTTCCTGTACTCCAGCCTGGCTCTGCTGGGCTTTGTGTTTGTGGTGGGCTGTCTGCCGGAGACCAAGGGTCTGCGTCTGGAGGAGATTGAGTCTCTGTTCGGGAGACAGCTGTGCAGCTGTGGAGCTGGAGGCAGTCCGGGCGTCCAATACATCCGGGTAAAGGGAGGAAACTACCGCTCAGATGAAGACGTTACTGATGATGAATAGACACTGATGAAGATGATTGGTGGTGTGAGGGATGCTGTGGTTCCCATTCCAGAGATTCAACATTCTAGTTGACTCAAAACCTAACTACATTGGTGCTTGATAAGCATCAATATATCATCTGATGTTTCTGCGGTGATTGTTTTTGCACAGATTATACATATAGGCAAATGTGCCGTTTACTTAATTGAAGGCTGTCTGGATCCAATGAAAACAGGAAGTGAGATTGGTATCCAAATGAGTACTCTGGAGTGTGACCCATGTGCATATACTTTATTAAACTGAGCATATAGACGGCGTACACAGCTGTACTTAATCTTTATGCAATTCTGATACTAATCTTGGAATCATGTCATCATTTACACTCCTTAAAATCTTTTTCTTAAAGGCCCTTAATCTCACATTCGTAATGGTTTTACACACACATCATCTGAACTCCAAAATTAAAGGAACACTTCACTCACAAATTCTTCCCGTTATATCATTTCAAACGTGTAAGGCACTATTTACCTCAAAATTCGTCATTTACTCGCCTTCTGTTATTCCAAAAGAGTAAGCAAAGATATTTTGAACCAGTTTTGCGTCCCACTGACTTCTGACAATACTATGGAAGTCAATGGGACCTGAAACTGTTGAGTGACCACCAACATTCTTATAAATGTTGTGTGTGTGTTCCAAATAAGAAAGAGAGTCGTATGGTTTGACACGAGACTGAGTAAACGATGACAGATTTTTCAATTGTTAATATCTCCATATGTTTGTTTGCCCTTGCCGTGACCGTTTAATATTACCCATGAGCTGTAAAGAACCAAAAAAAGCACCATAGACACATAAATTGTATATACAAAAGATTATACATTGAGAGATAAGCACAAACGGCTGTGAATAACTATTTCTTCAGTGTTTGGTGGGCTCGTGGTGGTGGTCTGATGATTCTGTAGACTTGTTATTGTTGATTGAAGCTGGCAGTGTTTGATGTTTTAGCCTCGTTTGGAGTTGGGAGCTTTGCATTGCGCCACTCTGGAACCAGAGAGCAGAATTTCCTACATATCAGTGAGTATCAGATAATCAGAAATGCAGCTTTATCATTTGTTTGTTATTTTTATAAAACAGGGAACAAGTTAAAATTATTTTCTGGTTTTAGCTGGTTTATGTTGTGTGGAAAAACTTACATAAGAGATCAAGTGAGATAAAACCTCATTACTGAATTATTTTATTCTCTCTCTCGGCTGCAGTTGCAGTAATGATGACCTTGTATATGGACTTGAAGATTCATTCATAATCAAACTGCAGGATAATTATGAAGGACTTCATTTGTGATTTTGATTCTCTGTTTCATACATTATGTATGTATATCTAATTGTTCCAAATCAAAAGTTTCTATACAGTTGTTTTTCTTCTGTGTGCAGATTAATTCTGTTCTTATTTTCAGAGATAAGTTTGGTACAGGCATCACATTAAATTCACTTCTAGTGTTCTTAATATTTAACTGAAAGACACAGTACTCAGAGTCAATCACTGAAGCAGTTTAGCCACATTTTAATATTTAACTTTTGTTCCTGAAAAGACTCTATGAAGTTGACGTCGCTGCTGATAAATGCTTTATTTGTACATTTACAGAAGAATAAAAGTTTGGAAGTCATTCCTAAGATGGTCGTCTCCGTCTGTTGTAGATTTTGGTGGTCTCGGCTCCGTCAGGCTGAAACCTGTTCAGTCCTGACCCTCTTTGACCTCTGTACCCCTCATTTAGCCCAGAGCAGACCACCGACCTCCAGCCTCTGTGTTTCAGTAACTGCACTTACTTAAATATTGTGTGAATCATTCATATTTTCACATCACTTAACATGTGAGAGACTTGCATGCTTTCAGAGTTTAGTTAATCATTTTTTAATGAATTTATGATGTAGTTGAATGAAAACATCCATTAGAAAGTATAATAAAGATTAATTATCACTTTAATTTATTAAAACGATACAAAAAAAAAATACACAATATGTTATATGTTTCACACTAGGTGCATTTTATGGTTAAATATATGTCAAGTGATTAATAACGAATATTATTTATATATAAATATAAACACATGCATATACACTACCGTTCAGAAATTTGGGGTCAGTTAGATATTTAATGGTTAAAGATGTTTCTTCTGCTCATCAAGGCTGCATTTATTGGATTAAAAATCCAGATAAAAAAAACTGTAATATTGTGAAAAAAATAAATCAATTTTCTGTGTGAATATATTTTAAAATGTTATTTATTCCTTTGATACAAAGCATCATTACTCCAGTCTTCAGTGTCACATGATCCTTTCAGAAATCATTCTAATCTGCTGATTTATTATTATTATGTGTTGGAAACATTATGTGTTTGATCATTAAAATATTAAAAAGAGAAGCATTTATTTAAAATGGATAATGATGTTCAAAACCACTGTTACAGTAGTTTGCTGTTACACTATTGTTCAAAAGTTTGGGATCAGTACATTTTTATTCTTTCTTCTTTTAAATAAATTAATACTTTTATTAACCAAGGATCTATTAAACGAACAAAAAAAAAGTCATAGCATAGATTTACATTTTAGAAATGTTTTATATTTGGTAAATATTTTTGTTTTTTACTTCTTGTTTACTTTTACTCATCAAAGAATCCTGAGAAAAAAAGGGAAAAAGATATATTTGGCTGCATATGTTTCCAACATTGACAATTCTAGTAATAAATCAGCAGAATAGAATGATTTCTGAAAGGATCATGTGATACTGAAGACTGGATTTAAACAGTTAGTTTAAATTGAAATAATATTTCACAATATTACAGTTTTTTCTGTATTTTTAATCTTATAAATGCATCCTTGATGAGCAGAAGAACATCTTTAAAAACCATTAAATATCTCACTGATCCCAAATTTCTGAACAGTATACATTTAAGAATGTGTGTGTATTTATACATAGAGTACATAATAAATATACACAACACACACACACATATATAAAATAAATAAATGAATACGACAGCACAAATTATACACTTAGCAGGCACTTTTATCCAATTTGTCAAACAGTCATTCATAATATACAATGCTATAGATTAGGAAGCAAGAGCAAAAAAAAAAATATATATATATATTGTGTGTATGCGTGTACTGGTTTAACTATACTTTTGAGGACCAAATGTCCTCATGTTAAAAGATCATGATAGCTCACTAGTGAGGATTTGCTTATAAATCAGCCAAAAGATGTTTTGATGTAGATCTAGTGTTCTTTGGTGGGTGTGTTTATTGAGAGAAGATATCATTCACCTGATAGAAAATCAGTCACTAAGATACAAACATAAGCGTGTGAGTGTGTGCATGAGTGAATTGGTTTTCTCTCAAACAGCACTGGGTTAGTGTCTCGGTGGTGAGGGGAAAGTGAAGTGCACTGTACGCTGTGTCTACTGTACTGTCACTGTGTGTGTCTGCCGGTAATGTGAGAGCCAGTAACTGGACACTGAGTTTGGCAGAAGGTCAAGACACTGGAGCTCCAACGCTTGAACTGTTTCACCTCACTCTCAAAGCAGCTTGAGTTTTGAATGAAACTGTGACAGATCGAGAACAGCCCACACCACCTCACTGCTATCGGCCTGTAAAACATGTGCTTCACTTAATACGTAGATTAAATAAACCAGTGCTACTGTAGTGTTCAAATGCTTTAATGAATGCTTAGAAAACAGATGTAATGTGATGTGAAAATCAAGGCATTACCACACGCGAGCGCACAACACCACTGCACCAGCACTAAATAGAATAGAATATGGTAGTTTTTGTATTAGTTTGTATTTTTTTTATTTGGTAACACTGCTTTTGCATATAATGCATTATAAAAGTAGTTTTAATGCATTAATTATGTAACGCACCTTATAATATATTTGTATGATTTCATGAATAATTGTATCCACAGTTATGATAAATTATAATACTTACCTGTTCATTGATACACCTTTAAAAATGCATAAAAAAACATAACAACAAACCTTTAAATATTATAGTGCATGCTTTATATAAAAGCTTTAAGTGCTTCCATTATTTTTCTATACTATTATATATTTTTTCTTTTTAAAGATAATTTCTGTTTGTCTAGCAACTGACAAATGCAATTAAATTATATTTGAACTTCAAAACAATTCATAATAATTAGGAATGTGATTATTAATAGATGTGTGTAATTGCAAATTATTGCTAAACATTATTAAATAATTATATATATATATATATATGCAAACATAAACAATATTGTTTGACAGCACTATTATTTATGATACTAGTATGTATAAAATAAATAAATAAATGACATGCCAATAATTTCTATGTTCAGTAATATTTTTTACTATATATATATATATATATATATATATAAATTGACAAATAAAAAATGGACTATGTCCTATGGTGTGACAGCAAAAATGTAAAAAAAAAAAAAATTAAAAAGAAATAAAAAAAGAAACTTAACACACAAATAACGTGAGAAAAATTTATCATAAATTTGTCATAAACATGAGTTTTTTTTTCTGTCACACCACAGCACATATCGATACATCAACTACCCATACATATGAAAAAGCGTATCAATGCAGGTAATATGCAGCAGTTATATCCCACAAAATGAAGTAATCCCGAATGACTAGATTCTACAGCTATTCTGTCTCTCATAATATCAAGCCCAGTTGACTGATTAGCATGCGTGCGGAGACGTCACCCTCCAGGGGTCTCGGAGGAGGCGTGGTTTGGTGACGCATTGCGGCTGGGTCTTCGTGAAGCGAGCATGTAGATCAGATGAGATCGGGACGCACTCGGGGTCGCATGCACGAGCGAATGATCTCGCGTGATCGTAATGCATCGCTGTCGTAGCGGGTGCATGCACATCAAAGCCCTGGATATGGCAGAGCTGATGCGCGTGTGAGCCGAGCACTGCTACGCACTTCCAGGATCCGCCGATCGATGAAGATCTAACGTTAATCATGTCAAGCGGACAGGACGAGAGCACAGTGCGCGTGGCGCTCAGGTAGGGCACGAGCTCTAGTGTGCGTTACTGATGATGATGATGATGATGATGTGCTTTCATGCGCTGTCACCTGCTGCAGCCAAAGCACAAGTGCGCCTTACATTTCACCACCGAATAAGTGGAAACATGGAAAAAAATAAGATGGGTTTTTCCACTGCTTCATTATTACAATTATATATGGAAAATTATATATCTGCTAAATCAGTAAAATGTAATTTCTTTTTACTGCACCACCATGCAACGATGGAAAGTTTCCAGCAACAAACAATTTCTTTGTCTATGTTGACAATTCTGTGCTACAAGACAGACAATCAGGATATTGCGCTGTTTATTCATAATTATAGTGTTGCGTGATTTTGGACCAATGAGATTTCTCAGTGGGCGGGGCAAACAGGAGCAATGTCACTTATCCACCTTATTTTTCAAACACATAACATAATGACCTCGCCGCCTAATTGTAATACTTCTCTACTATGAAGTATTCGAAAATCTGTATGGCAAAAATATAAACAAGTTGGCAAAAAAGATGACTTACTAGCATACTTCCGACAGATATAGATGGACACTTTACCAATTCCACTAGTGATGGGAAGTTCGGATCATTTTACCGACTCGGACCTTTGAGCCTCGTTCAGCAAAATGAACGAATCTTTTTTCGAGTCATTTCGTTCATTTTAGCAAAATATAATTAAAATGTTACCTGTTACCTCCCTAACACATCTACTGCTTACACAAACGTTGATCACACTACAAACAAGACAAAACTATAATGCTATAAGAAACAAAAAAGATTAAACAACGATTTAACACGAGAGGTCCCTCGTTCTTCCCGAGTCACATTAAAGAATCGTTCAAAATGAACGACCCATCACTAAATTCCACTAGAAGGCCTGCAACCTTCTTGCTACCTAAAAAAGCGTAAGGGTTAATGCTAACAGAAAGAAGAGCCTAGAGAGGCTTCACTACGCTGAATAAACCATTTTTCTGAGGAAACTTATCTTTAAATGATTTGAAAGTGGCTAATCTTTAACCTGTTTTACACTAAATAATACTTTTAGATTTAACTGTTTTTAGGGTTCACCATGAAATAAATGCTGAAGTCATTGACTTTTCATGTGTCGCACAACTCATTGACGTCAAGGCTGTAATGTTATCACGTCATACGTTATTCAAGTTGATTGTTACACTTTCTCCAATAGTCACTTTTTCTGTTAGTGTAAATATGTTAGTGATGTTTTTGTGGGGGAGCGGAGCTTACTGTAGGTGGAAGCAGAAAGATTCCTCTGACTGCTCAGGTGAAGTTATTTTGTTTTTGTAAATGATGACCACAGACTCTCTCGCCTGACAATAGTAAGTCAATCTCTGACTTTACTGTGAGGCTACAGCAGAGAATTATGAATGGTAGAGAAGCGTCTGAACTTTTTTATTTCGTGTGAGACTGATATCAAGCCTACAGTATGTTGGTGTAGCTGCGTAAATACAGGTGCAGTCGAATCTAATGCTGGCGAAATCCAGTAACTCCAGTACGAATCCACTTTATTTGAAGTTTAGAGTGATGGCGGAAAAGGTCTCATTCTTAGCTTAGGACACAGAATCGGACTCATGCTTATTCAAGAATTGTTTTATTATCTATTTATGTGTATGTTTCATTTGTTATTTTCTTTTTTAAGATTAATTGTCGTTGGTTTTTTAAGCCATTGTTAGATTCCAGTATTTCCCTTCATAGCTGTGCAAAAATTTGAGTTTGAAACAGTATCATATTAAACAGTATCTTTATTATAAAGCACAATCTGTATATTACTCAAATTGAACCTTAAGTAAAAAGAGGTGCTAAAGTCTGATTTTGGTGGTGGCTGTGCTGTGATCTTAATTAAAGTGATGAAGGATTCTGAAAGTCTGACAGTAATCAGTGTTGAGTACTGTAAGGTTAACCCTGCTGCTTTGCACGTTGATTAATATTCATTAGAAATATAGAAATGTAATTAGTTCATTACATTAAAGTAATTGAAATCGTTGCACTGCGTTTTACATTTTAAATAGGGTACATTGTAACCTGTAACCTAATACATTTCCAAAGTAACCTTCCCAACACTGTATATATATATATATATATATATATATGCTAAATTATATTTTGCTAAATTAGTAAAATTGTATTCCTTATTACTCAACACTGTGTCTAACCAAGCAACAAATACACACATTCATACTGTATTTCTATACATGTAACATATATATGTATATTATGTATATTACAATACATATATTAGCTTATTCTGAAAAGAGTATGTGATTTCAGATGCAACCTATGTTTTGGAGTTTTTGCTAACTTTATTTCTTAACAAGGTGTGGTCACATTAGCAAAGATTCAGCTGTTTTGCTTGGGGCCCAAAAAATACATGTAGCAGTGAAGATGCACACATAGTAGATGTGTGTCTGAACAACTGTGTCAGCATCAGCCACAGCAATGTAACAAGGATGTCTTTTTAACCTTTTAAGAAACACTACTTAAGTGCTTAGGATCTGTGTGTGTGTGTGTGTGTGTGTGTCACACTGGTTTGAGTGTCATTCTGTGCTAAAAGTAGACAGTTAACTGACAGATGATCAATGAAAGAAGAGATATAGCCTATTGAATCGTTTTTTTGTGCGTTTGTCTGTGATCAACCTGTTTGTTGTGTTCCAGACGTTAACAGAGATGCATTTTGTTGTTTACGCTCACAAAGTCAAATAAAAAAGACATCAGCAACATGAAAAAACAAATGGGCTGAAAATGTATTTAATGTAGGCTAATGCTATCCTTGTTTAAATAACATGCAAGTAGCCTAAACTGTAGATGTTTTATTATTTAGTTAGTACTCTTTTATTAATATTAATGACATAAACAGCAGCAGGTTGATGTAGCTGCAGATATGAAATTTTGTCTCATCTGTTTACATTGACAGATCTTTTAGCAGACGTCAGATTTCCTAATGCTGATGGTGTGGATGTACAGCGATCGTGAATAAACCGGTCATATTAGCTGTCGTGGGTCTCTGTGGATGACAGTGCAGTTTTCTTCAGTGAGTCAGCGGCTCTCACATGAGCTAATGTCATTGTGGGATGAAATAAAAGCTCTGCACAGATACAGATGAAATGCGCTTCCTCTTGTTAATCTAGTTAGTCCACTGACGTCACATTCATAATAAATGAAACCCTTGTTTACAGTGTTTGAAAAAATGCTTAGCCTGTTTACCAAAATACACTTGATATCAACATGAAATGTAGCATTAATAACAGTAATATATAGCAATAATCAATGGAATTCTGACTGAATGTTTATATTGATGATTGAAGAAAGGGCATGTATTTCAGATTAGGGTTTTTTATTCCCCCACATTCAGCTAAATGGTCAATGAAATGCATTTAATAAAATAAACATAACAAATTAATAGCAATGGAACAAAAAATAACTTTCTTTTTCAATTATTTAAAAAAATGTGGGCTTTTTTATTGGTCAATTGTATTGATTTGATTAAAAGTGACAATAGAGACATTTATAATGTTACAAAAAATTGGTTATTTAAATAAAAGCTGTTCTCTTACTGAGAATCCTACAAAAAAACATAAAAGCATCACAGTTTCTGCAAAAATATTAAACAGGACAACATGTTTCTTAAGCACCAACTCAAAATAAATTAGATTTTAAAATATCATATATAAATGAATTGTATTTATTTATTTTATAAATCAAATAAATGCAGCCTTATGTGCATTTCTTAAAAAAAAATAAGGAAATAAGGAAGCTTATTATAAAATGTTACCAAAAACCCTTTTGAACGGTATATAGGTAACAATATTGTATTGTTTTGTTCTATTTAATTAAAATGACTAAATGAATTGAACATACCATGATCTCTTGTTTTTGCATCGGTACTCTCTTTTTTTTTCTAGATGTTAAGCATTTGAGCGCATTTGAGCTGAAGCTGATGTCTCAACAGAACAGAGAGTTCTCCAGTTAGTCTGTGGTGACCCCAGTGACGGTCACATCCTTCAGACATAGAAACTATGCAGCAGCCGCATGAGGACATATTCCCGGTCTGCGGCAGGAACAGAATCTCTGCTCTGTAATTGCAGTTTGTCTAGAAAGCTGCAATATTATTCAGAGCAGACATGGGGTAGTTTTACCACATTCACCACACCCAGCCAACTGCACTTCACTTCCCGCATGCTTGGGTTCTTTTCGTTGCATCCGTGTCCGTTTGTTATAAGTTTGACTAAATTCTATCTCAAGCTCAAACGGCTGTGAATAAACTAACACAGACAGGTTGTGTGCTGGTTTTAAAATCCAATCTGTGTCTATATCTAGAGCGCATTAAGATGTCATCATATACTGTTTCTAAATGTGTCTCTTCTCATCATGGGTCAGTGAGGTAAGAAACAATTAGAGGAACACTGTATAGTGTTTGACTGTGGATCAGTGTTGGTTTTGACTAGAGCTTGTGTCGACACACTACGCCTCACTGCATACAGCCTTCCTACAGAATGCAAACATTACTGTAGGCTTATATAGTCTTCACCTTCTCACGTTTAGTTCAGTAACCTGCTGCTGAATCTATGTGACCTTGTTTGATAATGTAGTGATGATCTGGTCTGAAGTGTCTGTTGTTACTGGCTTTACTCAGATATACAGTGCATCGCCGTGTGTTGCTTTATTTTTTTGATGAAAAGCAGTTTATTGAGGTGTATGCAGTGGTGGAAATGGCCAAAATTCAAAAAAAGATTTAAATAATGATTTCATGAAAACTCTCTAACTGGTCTGCTTAGCTAAAAACACTTCTTTTACAGGTTACGGTATTGCAAGATTTGAGATCTGAGGCATGACACATTTTCATTTTCCCATTGATATCTGTGCATTTGTTTGATTATATTTACAGAATATAACTGAACCCGCCAGTAGGTGGCAGTAAGGCACTGTATTTGTCACTGAATCATACATTAAAACGATTCAGTTAAACAGTTTAGTAATGAAGCAATTGACTCTCTTTTTGAATGTGTCATTGAATCGTCGACTCGCTAGATTCGTTCAAAGCATTCATAAACGGAACAGCGCTGTGTGTGAGACTAGATTTGCAGTAGTCTCGCGTAGCCAGACCTTTAGACTGATGGCTGAAGGTCTGCAATTTATACCGGCTTTCTTTGGCCAAGGCCCGCCCATAAGGCCGTTTGACCGACATGTCAAACAACCAATCACAGTTCATTTCGTTCAGCGTCAATTTTCGGGGCGTGGAAATGTCCCCACAACAACAGATCGGCGTGCAACAAGTCAGTCAGCATGGAAAATCCCGATGAGACGCTCGCGGTAAACATCTGTTTGAAGCATATCTCTCAACTTTTTAACGCCCACAAGCAATTCTGGAGAACCTAACACAATACTGAATCGGCCAGCTGTGATGTCAAATTGTAAATGCTCATTGTCACTCATGTAAACAGAACAGTTTTTCTTCTGCAATCACACGTCTGCGCTTTGTTTCCAATATTCGTTCCAATATTCCAATATTGGCTTTGTTTAGCCAATACTCCGTGGGCGTGACGTCTGAGGCTGAGACTAGATTTGCAGAGGCTCAACTGTGACTTTGCTTTTTAACTTTTGTTGACAAAATAGAGCAAACAACAGTGTTCCTAAAATGTAAGTCACTTAATATTAACTTTTGTATAAAAAAAACATGTATAAAAATGTATTTTCACATTTGCAAAACTTGCTCTCCTTTCATAGTCTTTTTAATGGATAAAATATGGAAGTCACTTTAATTTCAAAATAAGCCTAACCAGTTGGAAATGAAACGCCGTCCCCCCTCCAAATTCACTCCCAGGACTCCATCCCCCTGCTTCATAGGGTCAGTTATTCAATATTCATGATCAGACCACTATGGCCAAACCTTTGGTTGCTCATATTAATGCAAACATTGGTTTTAAGGGTGTCAGCAGCACATATAGTTACTGTGTGGAGAAACCCCAAAAAGGCTTATAACCCAGATTGTTGCATGCCCAGAGTGAATCATGATGGTTTGGGCTCTCAAATACTGCTTTTCTGGTGCCCAGTCTGGAAGGGAGTTATGAATTTTCACTCCAAAAATTCAGATCCTGGTTCCCCGGAAACTTGCTGGTCTAAAACAAGGGAACCTATGATGTTGGAGCAGGTAAATTAACAGTTAAATATGTTGGCAGTGTTTGGCAGGGCGAGACCGATTCTCTCCTTCTGCAAGCGATTCCAGTCACATGTTGGTGACACAGAGGGTTCTCCCTACCAGCAAAAGTGAGAGCCGACTCTGAACAAGTGCACTCTTGGCCAAGTACCTGCCTCCAGTTCTGGCACCATCACCAGTGGAGTGAAAAATATAATTCTCTACTGATCTAGATGGGCATGTCCCTGCCAAGCACTACCAAAAACAATTCTGGAGTACTATGTGCACCCAGTTGTTTAAACATTGTACCGTAAAGTGGTGTAGTGTGTCAGGATGAGAATGTACCAGTGCCCACAGCAAGCCTGATGACTGAGTGATTTGATGAACATGGAAGTGAGGTTGAGCATCTCTCATACAGTATGTATATCGCACAGTCACCAGATCTGAATATTATTGAGCCACTTTGGGGTGCTTTGAAGGATAGATCCACTTGCATCATGTAGTGACCTGGTCACGCATGAGGAATGGCACAAAATCCCTCTAGCCATTGTGCTGGACTCATATCTGTCATTCCCAAGATGAATTGATGCTCTTTTGGCAGCAAAAAGAGACCCTACACCAGGGCTGGGCAACTTTTGTCTTGGAGTGCCATTGAGTTTAGCCTCAACTCTAATCAAACACACCTGCCTATAGCTTTCTAGTGATCCTGAAGACATTAATTAGCTTGTCCAGGTGAGTTTGATTAGGGTTGGAGTCAAATGCTGCGTCCGAAATCGCTTACTTCCCTACTATATAGCACTTGAAAAACAGTATGCGAGGCGAGTAGTATGTCCGAATTCATAGCATTCGAAAATCAGTAGGTGAGAAGTACCCGGATGACCTACTGCT
>JAUCMS010000055.1:12516657-12530249 GCA_032357445.1 Enteromius radiatus
CAGAGACTTTAAAATTGGGGTAATATGATCATATTTTCTTGACCTGGTAAGGACTCTAGCAGCTGCATTTTGGACTATCTGTAGCTTGTTTACTGAAGATGCAGGACAAGCACCTAGCATTACAATAGTCCAGTCTAGACTAGATTTACAACTATGTAAGTGAAAAATTACCCTACGAACACTGATCCTTCAATTTGGGTTTTTAGATATATTTAATTTATATTGATAGTCAGTTAATACTGTATGTTCACTGCAAAAAATGCTTTCTAGCCTAGTTTTTTTCTTGATTTCTTAGACAAGAACTTATTGTCTTGTTTTCAGAAAAAAAGTCAAAATTATGTGAGTTTTTACTTGAAACATGCAAAGTAATCTGCCAATGGTATAAGATAGTTTTCTGTTTGAAAAAAGATTAGTTTGCTTACCCCATTGGCAGATTATTTTGCTTGTTCTAAACAAAAAGTTTTGTTTAGTTTTTTTTCATCATTTTTACTTGTCAAGAAAATCTCTATTAATTTAAGAAACTTTAGACATTTTTGGTAAAAAATCTAGACTTGAAATTCATTTTTGTTGCTGTGTTGATTATTGATCTTTTTTTTTTTGGTCATTTTGGCAAGTTGGAAAAGTCAAAACTGCATTTTTCCAAAGCTTCCTGTACTGTGTCTCTCAGGTGACTGCTCTGAGGAGACAGGTGCGACCCATATCAGGAAAGGTCACACGAAAAATGAACCTGGCGGAGACGAGCCAGGACCTGTCTCACAGACCACCTGCAGGTCGCTCGTACTTGACCTCAGGAGCAGCTAACGGAGCCAGGTATCTTAGACAGGCTTCATGTGTGGTAATGTGTGTACACTCGGCAGTGACGGACAACTGTTTGCTTTAGACTGTACCATCGCAGACCGGTTGGGGTGTACTCTACCCGAGTGGCTCGTGGGAAATGGCAGAGTCTGGAACGCCGAATCTCAGATATTATCATGCAGCGCATGACCATTTCCAACATGGAGACTGACATGAATCGCCTTCTAAAGGTATGAATCAGCCTTTTGCCTACTTAAAGGGATAGTTCACCCAAACTTTTACCAACATCAGTTATCTCACAATTAGACTGGCATGGTTTGTTCACCCAAAAATTTAAATAAGGCTCTGTTTTACTCACCCCCAAGCCATCATAGGTGTATGTGCCTTCTTTCAGAATAATCCAATCGGAGTTATATTAAAAATCGTCCTGACGCTTCTAAGCTTCATCATTGTAGTGGGCTGGTGTTTAAAATTAAAAAATATGGCTGTTTACAAAATGCTTTAGCTTCTCGTGATTTGACATCCCTTTCACAGCAACGTGAAGAGCTAACGCGTCGGCGGGATAAGATCGGCAGAAAGAGAGAGAGACTGCTGGCAGAAGAACCGGAGGTAGAAAAAGATGTTCAGTCTCTGAATGAGGAGCTGGAGTCTCTGCTGGCCAACATCGACTACATCAACGACAGCATCTCTGACTGCCAGGCCAACATCATGCAGATGGAGGAAGCCAAGGTGAGTTTAGTTGCTTTGTGATTTACAGGATCACTACGTAGTGTTCACTGCCCCCTACTCCCGGAGCATTGCATCATGTATGTAAACCACATAAATATAAAAAATTAAACTGTCAAATAAATCAATTTGTAATAATTTACCCACTAAATTATATCGAGGGCTTACTATTGTTGTTCATATGCAGGAGGAGGGTGATGCTGTTGATGTCTCGGCTGTGGTTGGTTCCTGCACCCTGACTGAAGCTCGATTCCTACTGGATCATTTTATGTCTATGGCCATCAACAAGGTATCCAGTCACATGGTCTTCTGTGTTAGAGGTTATAAAGTGAAAAGATGGATTCTCATACAGTTTCTTTCATTCTTCAAGCATTGTTACATTTGTCATTCGTCCTGAATGTGTGCTTGCAGGGTCTGCAGGCTGCTCAGAAGGAATCTCAGATAAAGGTGTTGGAAGGGCGTCTGAAGCAAACCGAGATCAACAGTGCCACCCAAAACCAGCTGCTCTTCCACATGCTGAAAGAGAAGGCAGAGTTTAACCCGGAACTGGATGCGTTGTTGGGGAATGCTCTGCAAGGTAGGGACACTCTTCGTGGGGCTTGTCCTTTAGCCCCTGACATCAGTCCATAGGAATTACACAGAGACCTCAACTGTACTGCTCAGCCCTGCTAGCATGCCAGAATGCTCAAATTGCTTTTCTGGGGCTGGTGCCAGTGCCAAATCTGAAAGAGGGCTGTGCTTATTCCCACACAAAAAATATTTGGTGCCCAAATTCTGTTTCCAAACCAGCCTAAAATCTTGCTGGTCTTGATCAGTCATTAGTCATTGGAAAACTTAGCTCTACAAGGAATGGTATTGGCTACTCCTGATCTAGGAGTTGCACTGACTAGTCGTTTAGGTCTGCCTCTAGTTGATGTGTTGGATCTGTGTTGACTAGCTATGGACTAAGCCAATATCTTGCTATTTTTGGAAGTATTTGGAATTAATCTTGACTCAAGCTCGAACTAGAACCTCCAATGGTCTAGGTCTTGACTTGCACTCAACCTACTGAGGTCTGGACTTTGACTCAAATGAGGTGGTCTGGACTACAACACTGTACTCTATAGTGTGTTTAGTTTGTGGTCTCAGCATTAAGTCTGGTCCACATTGCAGCTTTTACTGCCCAAGAAACGCCTTTTTAGACAAATAAAGATTGCCTGAACCATAACATCACAAGTGTGGTTCAGACCACAGGCCTTCAACCCTGCTCCTGGGGACCAACTATCCTGCAAAATTTATTTCCGATCTGCTTCAGCACTCCTGGCCTTTGACATTTCAGGTGGCCTTGATTAGCTGGTTCAGGTGCGTTTGAGGCTTGGAGCCTAGCTCTGCAGGACTGTGGGTCCCCAAGAGCAGGATTGAAGACCTATGGAACCTAGTAAAAAATTTTTATTTGTTTCTTCAGCGGTGACCAATCCTGCTCCTGGAGGTCTAACATCCTGCAGAGTTTCACTAAAACATTCTCAAACACCCCTGCCTGAACATTTCTAGCTGTGGTCCTGAAGACCTTTATTACCGGTGTCAATTGTTTTATTGGGGTTGGAGCTAAACTCTGCAGGACATGAAAAACAAAACCGCAGTAACCGGGGTACAGGATTAGGGCTAGGGTACTGTATATATCCATGAATCCCATCATACCATACAAGTTTATTTCTTTGTGTTAAATTTGTTTTTCTTTTGATCCGGGGGAATGTATGTTTGATTTCTTTTGTTGCTTTTTTTCTGTTCCTCTGTTGGCCATTTTGAAACAGAACTAGGTAACATGCCCTGGGGTGAGTACCAGTAGCCACACTCTCACTGTAATGAGTGCATGGGTCTACCTCTTCGGACTAACCACAAGCTAGCAGTCCCGTCCGCAGGTGCATGAGGCTTCTGTTCATCTGTCACACCTCCTCTACCGGTCCTTACCATATTAAAACATCAATCCCCAGCTAGCAACGTGCTACTTATTAGCATTAGCAAACATCAAAGTCTGGCAGGAGGAAAACAAGCGTCTCTTCCAGACCATGTACAGCTAATTTTTTCCCTCCTTTTTGAATGATTTACCATTTGTGCTACCTCATTCTCCTTCTTCACATTTTTTTTTGCTCTAACTAGCCTCTTTCTGTTCACAGCTGATATCAGAAACTGGTTTGGATCAGTGTTTCACGGCAACTAAAGAAACTAGCATGGTAGCGCTGTGCTTAATTTTTCCTCAGTTGCTTTTTTTTACTACCACACTCTCAAATGCCTCTTTTCAACATCACAGATAACAGCGTTGGCGTGTTTTTACCTTAATTTAGGAATTTTTCCTTCCAAGGAATTCTTCTGATTCCATTTGTGCTTCTTTTAATAATCACTCTCTTATTTATTTTTCTTTGTTAGAAAATGGCGATGACAGTAGTAGCGACGAGTCGACTCCAAGTCCTGCGGTAGAAGGAAAGTAAGTTCATCTGCTAAAGACAAATATGTTTGTTTTCATTACTGTGCTTCACTAAGTCAATATCTTTCCCCATAATTCAGCACCCTGGCCTCAGACCTCATGAAGTTATGTGGCGAGACTAAATCTAGGACTAAGGTATGGGAGAAATTACCTTAATTTTACTTTACCCAAAGCTAGGTAAAGTTAGTAAAGTGAGCTTTGAGACCACTAATCTCACTAATAATAAGTAACTTTAGATGAAAGGTTTGCTAAATGGCAACCGATCCCTGTTCTTTACTTACTAACCATAACCACTTGTTTTTCAATAATTGCAAAGGCCCGAAGAAGGACCACTACTCAGATGGAGTTACTCTATGTAAACAACTGTGATTCTGGCCCTGACACACCTACAAGAGACTTCTCTGTCCCTCTACATCCAATGGCTGAGACATCAGAGGGAGCTGGAGACCTGGAGTCAGCTGGAAATACAGTCAGAGATCGGGATTATATGCTCCCTACTGCTGGCTTGTCCTCTAGAATGGGTAGTATGTAAGTATATTGCAAACTTAAACCTTGCTGACTACAAGCTGAGCGCTTACTAACTGCTCACATCATGCATGAACTAACTACTCCTGTTTTATGTTTACTTTACAGTGTTTTTTCTTTCACTAAATGCTGATCTCATCTGGTCACTTTCAGTTTACGGTAGTTGTCAAAACAGATAACATCATCGAAGGTTTCTCTAATATAGGTTGTTATTCACTTGCGTTCACGTACTGTTCCATGTCTTCTGAGTGTCTAACAACACTAAACAACAAAAGTGTGGTACTGATGGTAAACAACTTTTAGTTCTCTTGGGGCTACTAGATGCTAGATGACAATAGCATAGTAAGCCATGGGGACTACTTATCTAGCGAGAAGAACTTTACACTACTGGCAACCATTTTTGTCAGTCTGTTTGCCATGCATTTTTGTCAAATAAACTGTTCTTACAAGGGAATGTGGTCTAAAACTATGAGGATCTGCAACATCCGGCTGAGACAAGTAAATTAAGTAAATGACAGTCAGACATTTGTGTTGGAAATCGAAATAAAAATGTCTGACAAGCATTTCAAACATTTTAAGTCACTTGATTTTTTGGGGGGGACTTTTTTCCCCATTTACAATTTGGAAAAAAAAAACATGAATCATCACATTTCATTTGAAAAGATTACTAGCTGTGAAGAACTTTTCTAGTTTGCTCTAATAGTTTGCCAGAAGTTGCAGATGTACAGTATTCAAAATATCTGTTTGCCAGAAGTACCGGATATTTAGAATTAGCAGACTTAAAAAAAACAACAACATATATATGTGTGTATGTGTGTGTGTCAGAATTATTGGATATTTTCAAAATATTTGTTTGCCAGTAGATTTTAAAATATGTTTGTCACTCATTATGAGTATGTGTTTACCAGTTGAAGCAGATATTTTCATAATATCTGTTTGTCAGAAGTAGCAGACAGTTTGTGGATATTTGAAAATATCAGTTTGTCTGATATTTTCAGAATAAACTTTTTCCAGTAGTTACAGATATTTGTCAAACAGCTATTTGCCAGTAGTAACAGAAATTGTTTGCCAATAGGTTGGCATTGTTGCCAAGGATTTGTTGCAAGTAACAGTGAAGTGCTGCAGACATTTTTGCATCAGTAACTGTTAGACCCCCCCCCCCCCTTCTTAGTTCAGTCAGCGCTTTTAGTTTTAAAGAACAGACAATATTGGGTTATTTATGTCTTTTATTATGCATGCTGACCATTTTATGTTTGTATGTCCTTTGTTTATTTTATTTTTCAGTACTTGTGTTTTATTTTATGTTTCTGTCTTTCACATTGCAAATGGATCTTAAAGTAGCAGCTCTGGCAACAGACTTCCAGCAGGTGGGCAAAAGAGAGTCCCGGAACCATCCCCTCTGTCTCGCAGGAAGACTTATGACAAGGGACAAGCCCTGGCTGACAAGGCCAAAGACAAAGAGATCACACAGTAAGAGCTAGCACCCCCCAGTGGCAGAAAGTTAATACTGCAGTTTTTGAAGGTTTTGGTGTCTGCCTGTTTGTTGGTTTTTTCAAGATCTTCTTTACTGCAAGCAGGATATGTATGTAGAAAGTTTGGCATATAAGATAAGGGGGGGGAAAAAAATCAGATTTTGAAGAAGCATGTTCTCTGACACTAACTCTAACATGTCAAACAAACAGCACATTTCAATAATAACACTACTGGCTTTATTAAGAATGAGAATTAATCACATATTGTGTACAGCTCAGAAGGGGGTCGAAACTCCAATTTAGACAAATTATTGTTTTCAGTAATCCAGAAAATGGTATTTACATGACATTTTCTTATTCAGAGTATTGTCAATAGTTGAGTTATTAGCAGTGCACATAAAAAGTGACCGCAAAATGTCACAGTAGTCTAAAGAAAACGAATTAACTCTAAGGGGGTGACTAGGTCAGTGTTTTTGTAATATATCAGTTCAGTTATAATATTTATTTTCTTTAGAACTTACATAACACAATGTAAACTATGGTCCCAAGAAGTTCTTGCCTTACAAATGCTGACTACTCTGATTATTTGCATCTGAGGTGTTTTGGTTTTTATTTTGCGTTTAGACATTTTTCATGTTAATTGAATAACAGATTTCTCTGTGTGTGAGTGTTCGTGAGCATGTGCATGTATTTAAAGTGTTTTACAGTTGTTATGGGAGGAGCCTATAGTTAGTTCCACCCTGTGGGCGGGGCCTGGCATAACGTCTCCATGCATCTGACAAGACTGTATCAGTAAATCATGGTCTGTAGGACCAAAGTGGGCACATTTTACATCATTATCGGTTTTGGTTTAAAAATTAGGAATATGCATTTACAGTCAGGTTCATAACTATTGGGACATCGACACAATTCTACCATTTTTGGCTCTCTACACCACCACGATGGATATGAAATGAAACAAACAAGCTTTAACTGCAGACTGTCAGCTTTAATTTGAGTGAACGGTGTAGGAATTACAACACTTGTTAAGGGACATTCTCATTTGGAACATTCTTAAAAAGAAGGAATGCAAGAAGGAATCTTGAGGGTTCACCACAAGATGTAAACCACTGGTGAGTCTCAAAAGCAGGAAGGCCAGATTAGAGTTTGCCAAACGACATCTAAAAAGCCTTCACAGTTCTGGAACAACATCCTATGGACAGATCAGACCAAGATCAACTTGTACCAGAGTGATGGGAGGAGAAGAGTATGGAGAAGGAAAGGAACTGCTCATGATCCTAAGCATACCACCTCATCAGTGAAGCATGGTGGTGGTAGTGTCATGGCGTGGGCATGTATGGCTGCCAGTGGAACTGGTTCTCTTGTATTTATTGATGATGTGACTGCTGACAAAAGCAGCAGGATGAATTCTGAAGTGTTTCGGGCAATATTATCTGCTCATATTCAGCCAAATGCTTCAGAACTCATTGGACGGCGCTTCACAGTGCAGATGGACAATGACCCAAAGCATACTGCAAAAGCAACCAAAGAGTTTTTTTTAAGGGAAAGACGTGGAATGTTATGCAATGGCCAAGTCAATCACCTGACCTGAATCTGATTGAGCATGCATTTCACTTGCTGAAGACAAAAATTAAGGGAAAATGCCCCAAGAACAAGCAGGAACTGAAGACCGTTGCAGTAGAGGCCTGGCAGAGCATCACCAGGGATGAAACTTCAGGCTGTAATTGATGGCAAAGGATTTGCAACCAAGTATTAAAGTTTTTGATTATGATTATTATTCTGTCCTATTACTTTTGGTCCCTTAACAAGTCGGAGGCACATATGCGGTGGTGGTGTATAGAGCCAACACTGTTAGAATTGTGTAGATGTCCCAATATTTATGGACCTGACTGTAAACTGCTTTTATATAGAATCTTTATATCAACAGGAAATATTTTTTTAATTTAATTTAATTTAATTTAATTTAACATTTTTAAATTGCCAAGTTGTGTAATAGCACAATTCATATATTTTTGTAACGTACTGTATATATACTAGAAAATGCATGAATGTGACTATAAATGAGATTGCTTAGGTTTACGGTTAAACTCTATTGTGCTTTACTCTTTCCCTGTTCTGTTCTCAAACACAAGGGATTTTCCAAACCTCCACTCCAATTTAATTTTCAGAATTTAGTTTTTCCTCTTGGTTTAGCATCAGACATGTTTGTTTTTGTTTTGTTTTTTCATTGCATGTGGATGAATTTCGGGACAAAATGCATTGGCATGCAAGCCCTATTATACTTGTTTCATAAACTATTTTTGAAAAATCATCCAGTGCCATAAAATTATTTGCCTTCATGTTATTCTCTTTGATTGATTGTTTACTTAGAAATCTTCCTGACAAACTTGTTGTTTTATTTTTTTTTTACATTGAGCTTAGCTGTTTTTAGAGATGGCTACAGTTTATTGAAAGGTTTTTTTCTTAAAACATCCTGCATGCGATGCTGCTTTACTGTTTGAGTAATGTTGGTGGAATGGACACCACTTTTTCCAAAGCTATGCTTTGTTTTGGCTCTCTTTGTTGTCTAATAAATTAGATTATATGAAAGATATGTTACAGTTAAAGAGGGAATCAGGAATGTATTTTTATGGCACTGTTTCCTGCAATGTTTAGATAGATGACAGTGTCTCGATACACAAGACTTAATGGAGAAAATCTACTGATTTTTCACTGTTACTTTTTTTGACATGCGTCAGAGGTGTCATCAACCCTGTTCCTGTGTCGAAAAGCAGTCGTGGTGGCTCACTTCAGTGTGTTCATATAGCCGAGGGTCACAGTAAAGCTGTACTGTGTGTCGACTCCACAGATGACCTCCTCTTCACCGGGTCAAAAGGTCAGAACACTGTTCAACATTCATTATATAGTTTATGCTAGTATGTTTTTGTTGTGCTCATCCAACCAGGTCGCTTTAGTGAACACGACAGCAGACAAGGAGACAATACACCGAGCATAGATAACATAACATAAAATAGCATAAAAACAGGTCATGAGGTTAGGAATCAAACAAACATGGAATGAAAATATATGTTTCGAGGGGGGTTTTGATGTCATGTAATATTGAAAGGTCACAGATGTTTTGGGAAATGAAATTTGAAGTGTGGAGGCACTAGATACTAGATACAGAGGGCCCTTCCACCAAACAATGCTTAGTTTGTACTGCAGAGCAAACAACAGACCACAATCAGAGGACCTAAGTGTGCAAACCGGCTTGCATATATGAATGAAATCAGAAATACATGGGGGCAAGACCATGAAGGCCCTGAATTTGATGATACGAAGAATCTTGTATTTGTAAGTGAATGGGTATCCTATGTAGTCTGCATAGAATGGAGATTATTGGTATGTGACCCTAGCTGCTGAGTTCTGATTCATTAATTAGATTATTTATTATTGTTTTGGTAAAACCTTAGAGTCAAACCAGCACTCTAGCAATATTAACACCAGCACAGAAATGAATGTTGAGTTTAAAAGAAAAATGACCAATCATCCACGCATTTATGTCATCAATACAAGCCGATGAGTTTGTGGGGAAAGGAGAAGTGTGTCGAGAACAGATGTAATGTTGTTTGTTTAGCAATGGAAGGTAAAGTCATAGCAAAGAGTCAAGGTCCTAGAGCAGAACCCTGGGGAACACCGTGTGAGACACAAGCAGTACTGGAGATATGGGAGGTGGTAAGAAGTGAGCCAGGATAGGGCAGTCCCAGAGTTACCAAAAGCAGAGAGTTATGAGATTAACCCTTCCAGTTCCTTCATTTTGTTGGTACTTCTTAGTAAGAATAATTAGTCTAACCGTTATTATAAAACTGGCCCTGTTTCCTCTTTCAGACCGGACTTGTAAGGTGTGGAACCTGGTCACGGGACAGGAGATCATGTCTCTGGGTGGCCACCCCAACAATGTGGTATCTGTGCGTTACAGCTCCAGCTTGGTGTTCACAGTCTCCACCTCCTACATCAAAGTCTGGGACATCCGCGACTCTGCAAAGTGCATCCGGACACTCACGTGAGTTCCTGCCTGACCTAACAACACAATGGAAATGTTACAAAGATGTAATTACAAATATAGTTAAAGACAACAACAACGTACAACTTTTAGTGTTAACTTAAAGTAAACTTTAGTTCAACATAAATGCTTGTCAATATATTTAGCAATATAATTTTAAAGACAATAAAATATTTCACAGTAATTATGAAATGACATATAAAGAGGTACTTAAGTCCCACTGAAATGTTGGGGACTTGAATGCATAGGAAACAAAAAACCAACAATGGTCTGAACTGAAAAAGAATATTGAATAACAATACATTACAATATTGTGTTTCTAAAAACATTTTGTCAGTCAATAAATGGGGGAAAGAAGTAAGTGGTGTTACTATTTTAAAAAGTAACTCTGATTGCTAAAATGATTTGTGATGCAGTACTGCTTGAGACAGTTCATAAAAACACTAGTAAAGTAATAAAAAATGTATTCTTTAAATTCTAAATGGCCATTGCTTCTCAGTCTGTAATTGTGCGTTTCTTCCTTCAGATCATCGGGTCTGGTGAACACCGGAGACACATGTGCAGCCAGTACGAACCGCACCGTGACCATCCCGGCTGGCGAGAACCAGATCAACCAGATCTTTCTGAACCCGTCTGGAACCGTTCTCTATGTTGCTGCAGGCAACTCTGTTCGTGTGTGGGACCTGAGACGGTATGAGTTCAGCCCAACATCATTTATAGAGAGTTCACCTACTCTGGAGAGTTATAAATAATTTGCTGCATCTGATTTTTTTCACTAGTTTTCCATCTCTTTCTCAGATTCGTGTGTACAGGGAAACTGATGGGTCATCTGGGTCCGGTCATGTGCTTGACTGTTGATCAGACTGGAAATGGGCAGGATCTAGTTATCACAGGCTCCAAAGATCACTACATCAAGGTGCAGTGGTCATTTTGAAAACGTTAGCTGGCACTTTCCACAGTTAGGATACAAAATGGAGTCTGAAATTCAATATCAGTTTTAGGAAGTTATTAGCTCTTTTCATTTTTTGCTTATTATTATCTTCATCCCTGCCAGATTTACTGTGCCAGAGTCTAAGTAGTACTGTCAGGTTTTACTAAAGATGCTCAGTGAAGGATAAAAACGCATAAATACAGTATGTTATGTTTAACTGTTAAACATATTTATAATATATAAGAATTCAAGAATCTAAATATATAAATGTATATGCATGTAAATATGTTCTGTATATGTGTTTTTTTTATACAGTACATAATGCATATACACAGTAGACACTCATATATTATGTAAACAAAAATGTTTATTTTCAATGCAGTTAATCATGATGAATCATTTGATGTCACTAATTAAAATATATCACGAAACGCAATTTGCTAATATTTATTAATTAAACAGATTGTAAAACATTTATTGAAAGGTCACAATCTTGGGACAAGCTAGGATACACATTTAATGTAATTTAATAAGAGATTATCTAACACATCTATTAGATCTGTATGAAAATGCATGTCATGTCCACTTCCTGTTGCATGATATACTCATGCTGCATGCAACTGCCTTTATACTGAGCATTTATGGTCCCTATAACTTGAAATCTCAATACATATCATGTGACGTCACTTGTTTCTGCAGATGTTTGATGTGACAGAGGGTGCTGTGGGTAGTATCAGCCCCACTCATAACTTCGAGCCTCCTCACTATGATGGCATCGAGTCCCTGGTGGTTCAGGGAGATTGTCTGTTTAGCGGCTCCAGAGATAACGGCATTAAGAAATGGGACCTGACCCGCAAAGACCTACTGCAGGTATAGACAACAGTACACAAGATCAAATAGTAATACATATTTCACACCAAATATGTATATGCAAATCTGCTTGGAATTATAATTGGTAACTTCATAGCACAAGCAGATTGGCTGATTTTGCTGCAAATGCCTTTTGAGATTCATTTGAAACCCTCCACCTCCCCCAGCACCACCTGTCTAGATCTGTTACATGATTTATATACTATATGCCTACTCCTCAGGGTTTCTGCAACTCCTTCAAATATCAAATTTAACAGATTTTAATATTCATTTTAAGTAGTTGTTAGTACAAAATTGTCTTTTTTTGCATAATTGTGCTTATGTCATACTTTCTACTTTGTGTCGTAATTAAATTTTTTTTAAATCAAGGCTGACTTCTGTCGATTTTGGTCTTTTGCTTTAAAAAAAAAAAAAAAAAACACACGAAATTCACATTTATTCTAAAGTGTGACTTAACTGTCCAAATACTTCTTGGAGCCACTCTAACATTATAATGCAAGTGCAGTAACTTCCACAAGGACAATTAGCCAATCAGTTGATTAATCAGCGCTGAGGATGAGATCGTGAAGAGGCTAATTACCTCATCAGGAAGTGAATTAATCAGGGCTCAAACTGTGTTTGTGTTTGTCCAGGATTTGATGAGTTGACATGTTGGTTGTCCTACAGCAGGTACCCAACGCTCATCGTGACTGGGTTTGTGCTCTGGGCGTCGTGCCGGCGTCTCCCATGCTGCTGAGCGGCTGTAGAGGAGGAGTTCTCAAACTCTGGCACACGGACACCCTGAGTCCGCTGGGAGAGCTCCGAGGCCACGAGAGCCCCATCAACAGCATCTCCACCAACAGCAGCCATCTGTTTACTGCATCCGAGTAAGTGGAACACACACACACACACAAACACATCAGACTGCGACTGGGAATCAAGAACTGGCTCTAATTCAGAACTAAAAAGGAGATGCATGCTGGAGATGAACTGGGTCATTTGCTCTGAAATCAGAGAACCCTCATTTCAGCAGCTATTGTTGTAAAACATATTCAAAGTAAGATACATTAAAGGCATATTAAAAATAACTTTCATTGCACTTGTTCACTCTGACTTCACCCTGCAGTGACCGCACAGTAAAGATCTGGCGAGCGAGAGGAAGTCTGGATGGCGGCACAGATGTGGCCGACACGTTCGACGAGGGCGTCAGTAACTGAAGACTCCTTCAATGCCAATTCAACTGCAGTGTTACCACGGTAACGCAGCTGCCAAAGACATTTTGCACTTTGACCCTACTGATAAAAGATGGACATCCACTACACGCATCCCGACAGAATCTACTCGAATCGGAATCTTCTCACGATGGCTCCTTTGGACGTTTCCCAGAGTTCATTGCGTCTTTAGTGATGCCCCACAATTAGGCGAAGTCGACGTCACACGCTAAATAAAGCTCTTTGTCCTTGTGAGCTGGGTTAATTCTAGCAATCAAGAAGATGGCAATGAAGGTTCTGCAGGAGGTTTGAGGAAGAGGAACCGGATCTCCTGTAGCTGGCTTCAGTCTTCTGCTAGAGAGTCTAAAGACTAACTGTGTGAAAAGTAATCCAGGTCATAGTTCACCTCAAATGTAATTTTGCATGAAGGCTATAAAAATATTTTTTTTTTTGTTTTTGCATTATGCTAATAATGCTCTTTCCCCCTCACAATTAATATTACTATTAGCCTGGGCCCGCCCATACTTCCTGTGATGCTACATTCAATTTCGCGAGCAAAGTCAGTCTGGCCAAGCTGCCG
>JAUCMS010000055.1:12554314-12564529 GCA_032357445.1 Enteromius radiatus
TAGTCGTTGGGAAAACATAAAAATTTGAATGCAATGTGTTGCCTTGAATTTTTCAGTATTGGCAATGTTTTTTTTTTACAGTGTATACTACTCACCCCCAAGCCATCCTTTCAGTTTTTAAAAAATGTATCCTGGGTCTTCCAAGCTTGGTAATGCTGATAGATGGTGCCCATTATTTTGAAGCTCCGTAAATCTGCAAGAACTGCATCGGGAAACTAACCTATACACCTGCAGGGGTTATTACATGTCCTCTAAAGCAGATCGATGGGTTGTTGTAACAAAAATGACTGACTTGGCTTCTTGGGTGACCTCTGACTCATTCAGAGCTGGAACCAAAACAGCATTTTTCAAATTGTATTATAAATATGATGCTTTTTTAATGGTCGTTAAGTGGAGACTGGATGAAATATTTGACTTAATTTGTCATGTCACAATACATTTGTGCAATCTAAATTATACTAACCTTTATATCAATTTTGATCATTTTAAAAACTTGATGCTTTGCCTTTGTCTGTTTGTCAGTTGGCCATATATAAGCATGTGTATATGGGCATCTTGTTTCTCTGTATATGATGTGTGTATGTATGTAGTATGTTTGTGTGTGTGCTGTTGGTGACACATTGGGCGGTAATATGGAATGATGAGCGTTATATAACCAGAGCTGCCTGCACTCGTTCATTCACTCAGACCTCTCTGAACATTCATTTAGTCACGTAAAGCAGCAAATAAATACATTTAGACGTGTTTACAGTGAAAGCACTACATGGAAATTCACATGACTTCATTTCATTTTTTGAGCATGTGTCCATTCCCATTTACAGTGAAACATCTCTGTGTCCATTTCAAGAAGTTAGAGGGTTAGTTCACCCCCGAATTCAATCATTTACTCAGCCTCGTGTCATTCCAAGTCCGTCTTTGAAGATTTATTGAGTACAATACATGGTAAAAGTAATTCTGAAAGTCTACTGATGAAACACTTAACATGACAAACAGATTTAATTTAGACTTTTATTCACATGCTGTGTAAACCATGATCAACACAAGATTAATCATGTTTCGGTCTGACCAATCATAATGTTGGATCTGCCATTTTGTCTACGTGGGGGAAAACAGTCCAGGGAGGAACTAATATTCGGGAGAAAGTTCCCGCTGGTGCCGTTCAGGATGAGCCACAGAGGCGTGGCTAGTAACACAATCAAACCCCCTGCTTAGGGTCAATTAATATAGCTACTTAAAGTTGTGTAAAATTATTTTTTTTACTGTTTTCAGTGCTTATACAAGTTAACAAACTTATATCAAAATGATATAATGTTATAATATTTGCTATGCTCTTGATGCCACACATGCTACATTAGGTTAATTAAAATGTAGCTTTATTGAAGTTTGAACTGCTTTTAAATATGATTAGCTTGTAGTTTTGAGTTAGTCTTATACTCTCTCTCTCTCTCTGTCTCCCTCTCTTTCTTTATTTTTTTATTGTAAGTAATTCCTGGTAGACGGCTGAACATTTCAGGTTAATTTAGGAGAGTGCCTCAGAGGACATGCATAGATCCAGAGCAGATTAAAGACATGTCTTCAGTTTGCAGAGATCTGCTTCTCTAACCTCTATAACATAACCCACAACTACTTAGAGGAATTGAAACAAGCACTCAAGGCAGCGGATGAGTAAGGCAGAAGTTTGTTCTCTCATCAAATCATCTTCAAAATCTTCCATCGTTCATCTTTGTCAGGCACTTGCGCGGGATGCTGAAGTGTTGGGTCCATACAATTTAAATTCAATTCCGGCTTGGGCTTCTTGAGTGTAGGCTTATATAAGAGCAGAGCAAACACTCATGTCTGCTTCTACAAACGCTCATTTATTTATGCAGCACAGATAGATTCATAACTGCTGAAAGGGGACAATCACTTATTAATGTTCACTCATTCATACAGCGTGGGCTGAACATATGCATTTGCTTAACACAGTGAGCATATTTACTAATTACTGCAGAGCAGGGTTCTGTTGTGTAGTTCACTTATAACAGGACCAATCTTTCTGGAGTGTCAAGGATGTCTTGTTTAGAATCGTGTGTTCCTCAAGTGCTAGTTGTCAAGAACAATATTGTCTGGGCTTCTTTACTAAAACATAACGTTCCTTCTGACTGTAGAGGCATTCCTGGGAAGAACTGTGGAACTATTATCGTGAAAGCTGAAGAACTTGGAAATTGCAGGGTACTTTGACTTATCTTCTCATCTCTTCTTGTATTCTTCTCGCCTAGTCTCATCTTACCTCTTCTTCTCTCTTTTTATCTCATCTGTTCTCCCCTCTTCCCGCTCCTGGTCTCATTTGTCGTGTCTACTCTTGTCGTTGATTCTCTTCCCTTTATGTCTCGTTTCATGTCTTCTCGTTTCTTCTCATCTAGTCTTTTTTGTTTCATATTCTTTATTCATATTCATTTGTGTTGTCTCTTGTTGTCGTCTTGATGTCTGTTTTTTGTCTCATCTTGTTTTCTTGTGTCTCTTCTTGTCTCTTCTCGTGTTTTGTGGTGTCTCATTTCTTGTCTTATCTAATATCTTCAGCTTATTTTCTTGTCTGCCTTGTCTCCTAGTCTCATTTATTCTCTTCAAGACTTCTCTTCCAGTCTCTTTTCTTCTCATCTAGTCTTGTTTTGTTTTGTCTTCTTTATTGTCTCTTCTTGTCCTCTTCTCTTCATGTCTTGCACTGTCTCATGTCTACTTTCCCTGCCTCATTTCTTCTAATATCTAGTCTTCTTTTTTTGTCTCATTTATTCTCTTTATGTTTTGTGTTGTATAGGGTCTTCTCTTCGTGTCTAATGTTTCTGTCTTGTCTTCTTTTCTTGTTTAATTTGTCTTCTCTATTTTTTTCTCATCAAGCTTTTTCGGTCAGTTTATTCGTATCTGTTAGTGTTTCTTTTTTTCTTCTTGTCCTGTCCCATTTCTTATTTAATTGCTTATGTATTGTTTTTAATCAGGAGTCAGTATTGATGCAGTTTTGTGGCAACAAACTGGACAAGAAAGATTTCTTTGGAAAATCAGACCCTTTCCTCGTCTTTTATCGCAGCAATGAAGATGGAACGTAAGTTTTTATTTCTCTCCCTATTTTGTCATTGAACACAGTTCATAAAATAGAGACAAAAAAATATTAGATGTGGTCATGTTTGAGACTGAAATTGGATGTCTCATTTAATGTCTTGTCTTTGAGCCCGGTCTTGGTATTCTATGACACTTTTTGACTTGCAGTAAATGATGCATGAGTGATATGACCTATTTGAGACCCTTTCACAGTGACTGATTCTCACCTCCCATGCTGTGGTTCCTCCTCTTTGACGTGTCCTGTTTCTCAGATTTACCATCTGTCATAAGACAGAGGTGGTGAAAAACACGCTGGACCCCGTATGGCAGGCCTTCAAGATCCCAGTCAGAGCACTGTGTAACGGGGACTATGACAGGTGGGTCAGATATAACAAGCTTCAAAGACATTGACTTGAGTGAGGAGTGTATTAGCATTCATTTTTAGTTTATGTTTAATGTAATTCGTTTTTTTTTTTTTTTAAAGAAACTAGGAATTTTAAAGGATTTATTGAAGCAAAAATACACTTAAACAGTAATATTATGAAATAAAATGCATTTTTTAAATACTGATTTCTCACCCCTCTCTTAATTTGTTAGATCATTTGCTTAGTTGCACTAAGATGATTCGTGATTAAGAAATCTTGCTGACCCCTAACTTTAGGGCAGTGGTGTATTTGTTTATGTGGCAACCCTGTCGCAATTATAACTACCTCTTATTAAAATAATAAACTATTATATTGAGAAAGAAAAGCAGTCAAAATGATTTAATTTCAGATTGGTTCAGCATATTTTTAATTACACACACAATATATTAATTCAGCTTTAACTTTTCTCAGTGGTTGTTTAAAACTACATCCTTTTCACCTTTTCAAAAACAGCTCTTTTCAGAGCAAGTGGGAGGGGCCTGGTCTCAGAAAGTGATCATTATTATTAGGGATTAAAAAAAAAGCATTGGGTTGATGGGTACACCCTGCCAACACACATTTATGTTTAAACAACATGTAACAGTGAATTTTGCATCCAATGACCGCTTTAACATCTTAGACATTTACTTAACCTTTAAAGAAATGTACTTAAATAACAGTAAAATTGACTGATCTATATTATACTACATGCTTTCAATGACTAAACTTTCCTTTCTTTTTTTGCAGAGCAATAAAAATTGAGGTATATGACTGGGACAGAGATGGAGGGTAAGAGAGAAATCATTTTGTGATGCTAAAGATAAGATGCATCAAGATAAGGCATGAGACTGTGTGTGTGTGTGTGTGTGTGTGTGTTTTCAGTCATGACTACATCGGCGAGTTCAGCACCAGCTACAGGGAGCTCTCTAAAGGCCACTCTCAGTTTACTGTGTGGGAGGTGAGCCACTTTCATGTATTTTTCACATACCTCTGCCTAAAATATCATTAATGTCTTTTAGAAATATCCTAGCTTTTAATGCAGATATTTACATTAGTGTGTAGTTGAGGCCTGAGGAAAAGTGCTGGGAAGTAACTAAAAGTATTTAAGCTACTTATTATTTGATGGGTAGCATTGGAAAATCCGATCTGTCAAACAGCTCAAATGAAATGGTTTCCCTAATTAAGTTTAAGCTAAATGTGTAGCTACTTGAGTATGTGTGTGTGTCTCATTTAATATGATATTAAATGTAGTTCATATACAATAACTTTTTTGGTATGTCTGCGTTTATGGTCTTGTGTAAATTATGTGTCTGGCCTTTCTGTGGCACATTTTGTTCCCCATCTCTGTGAAATCTCATCCTTTTTCATCTTTTGTATGACCTCCACGTCACTGAAGCATAAATCAAACCCATAGGGACAAGAACACTTATCAAAACCCGCCACAGCACAAGAACCTTAGATAATAGCGAGAGGTCTAGGGAATGCAGTCAAATGTTCATCTCCACCAAGAGCTTCTGATGATCTAGTTTTCTGATGATCTTCTTCACTGTGGTTAAATTTCATGCCACAAAATTCAAACATTCTTAGTGTAGGCCATTCACCATGTTGACTGATCATGCGAAAGTATAGTTAGTGCAAGAAAATAAAGAACAGAAATAGAACCAAATGACAAAAGTAAAAAAAAAAAAATAAACTGGGATTAAGCAACATTTCAGCTGACATTGCTGTATTTCTGCAGGTGCTGAACCCCAAGAAAAAGAAAAAGAAGAAGAAATATCTAAACTCAGGAACCGTGAGTGAATTTTAGATCCTCCAGTTTAATTAATGGAAAAAAGTTCCAAAGAAGAACAAAAAAACCCCCAAAACAATACATGTTTTTTCTAACAAACAAACATCCTTATTGGTAAGACTTCTTATAGAAGGTCCTACATTATATCTTCATAAGCAATGCACAATGCCTTCATAAGCTGTGCATATAAATATTCATATTTTTTGATGTAGCTCATCATTGGTCTGCCCTGATGCCCTGACTCTAGAGAGTTACATCATCACCCTGAGCATGAATATTGATATGACATTTATGATTAAAGTATGCATTGCTTATTGAAAGTGTGATGATGCCCTTTAGGACTCTACATAGGAAGTGTTACCAAACTTTCATGTTGACAGGTCACTCTGCTGTCCTGCTTCATTGATGTCGAGGTTACGTTCCTGGACTACATCAAAGGAGGGTCAGTATTTATAATTACATACAATGGATTTATACCAGATGAAAGCTAGAAATATAATAATACCCATAATTGACAGTGGAAATGTATATTTATTCCTAATTCAAATGTGTGTGTGTGTAACAGTAAGCTGTGACATCTCTACTATTAACGAACCCTCGTCCCCTAGGGAGGGAACAGAAACATTGAAGGGTTGTTATGTATTCAGAAAAGCTATGTATTCTGAAATTGGTGAGTGAAATGTGCACACCTTGCCACACTCAGACATCTGGGTATATAAGGAGCCTGTGTGCATTTCTGCATGCTATGCATCTAATGATGGAGAACAGCAGTCCATTATTCACCACACAAGGTAAACCAAAAACTGAACCTGAACAGCATTCGTTACCACCTCATGAAACAAAAAGGTACTGAACGCAACTCTACACCCTACCAGTCATCTAAATTAATTTTTTGGTGTGCAGAACTGTAGAAAATTGGTTCTACGCATAGATTTTAAAAGCTGGTGGAAGCCCAGCCTATAGCTTTGCACATGTCTACATATGTGAGACACTTTTCACTAAAGCCAAAGAGTACATGATTGTACACACTCAAGCAGATCTCCTTGCAAGGCCTGTAAGACCATGTGATAGATTGGGCTTTCCTACAGATTTGCCATGCACAGTGTCATCATTTGCTTCTATTGTGCTTCTCTTGTCAGTCAGTTAATTTTAGCCAGTCTTCAAGGATGAAAATGCCTCCTTCCCATCAGTGGGGCAAGGGTAGCCTCTGCAATTTTTTCAGAAGACATGAGGAGACAGGGACAACATGAAAGGGAGGACCTTGTCCTGATATGCATGTCTGAGAATTCAGCATGATGGGCCAAACTTTTGATGAGCTGACAGTGCTTTGCACATTGGCAAATGCTTCAGGGGTGGGCCTTGACCCACTCCAAGACATACTGTTTTTCATAACCTCCATCTTCTTTTTCACTGCAGAGAAATGTTAAGCAAATTCCTTGACAATGTTGTTGATGCAGCTTGTCCAGAGGCATTGTAAACTTTTGCCACGAGAACTAAAGTTGCATGCCCTGGATGGGATTCAAACAGGTGGGCTGTATGTCTTTTCTCAGACTCCAAGAACCAATTATCCAGTCTCAAGCTTTCAGGTCAGATTGGAAGACTCCACTCAAGCCCAATGCTCTTGGCCACCTAGGCAAGCATGGCTGCCATTTCTGCACTGGCATCAAACTGAGCTTCCCAAAAAAAAGAGATCAAACGAGTCATCAACATCAGAGAACTCAAGCCCACTCTCCAATGCTCAGAGTGAGAATTTGAGCTCACCGTGTTCTCAAACCCATATGGAAGACACGTGTAAGGGGAGGAATTAGAGTCCATAGGGATTGCTACGAATCTCACCTTGCATCTTCAGGCTCACACTCCGAGCACATTCTCAAGGCCTTGTACCTGAGACTAGAAGGACTAGGACAGGAAACATCTGAGATGACTCTCAGTCTTTTGAGAAAGAATGAGAGCTGTGAGTGCAACATGGCCATGGTCATGTTCTCACAAGAAGAACAAGAACCATCCACATAAATAGTTTCAGTATGAGTTAAATGCTGAGGACAGCGATTGTGCCTTATCCCGAAACACCCAGTGGATTTCTCTACACTTGTCTGTATTTTGAGGTGAGGAGAGTCTGCGGATTGTGTTGCAGAATTTAATGGAGTGAGGAGACCACTGCTTTTAAAAGACACTGCATCAGCTGCAAAGAACAACGCTTATTAAGTGAAGCACACAGTATCTAGATGTCTGGGTTTGTGGTTATGCATGCAAATTTCTCTTGCCAATTTCAGAATGTCAGAGGTGTTTGGGCTCCCAACAGTGACTCCTAGTTTTAGAACTTTGACACAGCATCATCAGCGACCAAAAGAGGAAGGAAGCTACACTTTAGGTGCATTCGATTTGAACCATGGCTACAGACGGTGGTCAATGAGAGTAGCCGCTTGCAGTCGGGGGCGGAGTTCTGTTTCCGTTAGTGACTGCTTTGTGGTGTTCGCATGCTCTGTCACAGATGAAGTGAATTACATGCAATATTTATTAATATTTACTTAATACAGTGCCTTCTGTTCAACATAGTCATATACTATTTTCTATTTCTAACCAGCATGCATTGCTTCAAGTCCGAATTTGATCAATCTGCGCAGTGCTGTATTTTACATGCACCTAATTTCTAAGTGCAAGTATGCAAGTGGTGCTAGCTGTGGCACTATAGGCAGTTTTCTGGGTGGTGGCTAAGTATCTAAGGTGTTGCTAGGCAGTAGCTAGGATGTTTTCTGTGGTTGCTAGTGCATTGCTATGTGGTTGCTAGGCAGTTGGACTGGCGGTTTAGGTGGCTGCTACAGTGTTCTCAGTAATAAATGTTTGTAACGCTGTCACATTACTTCAGTAAAAGTGTTTCTATTACTGTAAAACAAGTTCTAATTATTATGCTGGAAATAGATGCATCATTTTGGAAACTCTAGAATTCTGTGACGTCATCCGGGTTTTCCATGCATATGAACATACTTGAGCTCATCCATTGAGACTGGAAACACATTGCTGTGCTTCACCATCCATGAATAATTCCCTCTTCCTTCCCCTCTCCTCCTCTCCACGTCACACACACATATTCACAGACAGCGCACTGCATTATGATGCTGTAATAAACCAAGCTATAAATAGAGCACTCTATTCTGAGAGACACAGAGACCCCAGGCACATGACCTGGCCTTCAAACAGTCCAGCAAACACTGGAAATATCCAATGAATAATTGGAAGGATCTGCAAAAGGGTTACTGTGAAACATTCTTAGAGACAGATAGTGAATCTAGCTAAATATATGCATTCTGTTGAACAGACAGAAAAACCAGGAAGCTGCAAAGAGAATATTAGATAAACGCAGAGTTGCTCTGAGGGAATAACTTCATCATTTCTACCCACATACTAAATTGAGCAGAGACACAGTTTCACACAGTCAGCTCACTGGGGATTTGAATGAAGCGCTTTATTATGCTTTAATAAACTTCATATATTTTATGTTTGTACACTGACTCGTATGTGCTCACATCATTGTTTATTTATTTATTTTTTTGCTTTGTTCACTTGCAGCACTCAAATTAATTTCACAGTGGCCATTGATTTTACTGCATCAAACGGTGAGTTTAGATCACTGAAACACAGCTCTTCAAAAGAAAAAGCAACATTTATATGTTATGACATTGGCTTATTTTATATGTCAATTTACTAATAGTTATTTATTGTAACTAACCAAGGTGGAAAAAATACTGAGAAATTCTACTTACAGTACACGTACTATAAAAATACACATTTATTATTCATCCATATCAGAATTTAACTATTCAAAATACTCTTTTAAAGATAATGTATAGTTCAATCATTGTTTATAAAGAGCATTTTTATTCATGCATTTTCTGCTTTATTTATGGCAGGCAACCCTTCCCAGCCTACCTCTCTACACTACATGAGCCCGTATCATCTGAATGCGTATGCACTGGCCCTCAGAGCCGTGGGGGAGATAATTCAGGACTATGACAGTGATAAGCTGTTCCCTGCACTGGGGTTTGGTGCAAAACTGCCACCCGATGGCCGCTTGTCTCACGAATTCCCCCTGGTGAGGACACTTCTTTCTCAATTTTGCTGTTAAGTAAATAAAAGAACCATGTTTTTTGTTTGAGGATCTAATGGGTTTTATTTATCACTGAGAGTGTTATGTTGACAATCTTATAGTGATTATGCTTAAGTCATGTCAGGATGAAATACGCTACATGACTTTTGCTCTGTTTCATATCAGGTCCAGTCTGCAGATTTATGTACACCCAAAAAGCTTTCCTGAGCCCCTGCACAGTGCTGCCTTCAGTGTGAACGCAAACCCGTCCCGGTATTGAATCTGGGATCGTTCCCGGGTTGGGGACCTAGTAACAATGCAGGGTTCAGTCCCGGAACGAGCTCTGTGTGAACACAAGCCGGAGCCAATGGCTTAATGGATGTGTCGTAGTGATGACGTAGTTATTCCGCGACTCTTTGAGCGGGTGTTTTCAATAATTCAACCCTGCAGTGGCAGAGGGGCTAGTTTGTGTTTTAAACTCGGAGAGGATTTTGTTCGCATAAAAAATTAAATAAACAGATATGTGCCAGGTAGGCTACTGTAAATATATAGCATATGTAGCATGCTGGGACAGTTGGAGCATAAGCAACATGGAGCGAGCCTAATGGTACTTTCACACCAGACGAATTTGCATCATGAGAGGGGCTTCTGTCAGGTGGCTTAAGTCTAAGGCATTGGTGGAGGGGAAAACCGCAAAAACGTATATAAATATTGCTGTTATTGTGCCATGAAATACAGTTTTAAGAGTGTATCAGGCGAGAATGTAGTTGTTTAAAACACAAATCTGTAGTTTATTAAAAAAGAGAGCGCCTATTTAAAAGTTTGCTTCGCCGATTTCGGAGCCGTGAGCTCCACGTGAACACCGG
>JAUCMS010000055.1:12583812-12607593 GCA_032357445.1 Enteromius radiatus
ACGGCAGCTTGGCCAGACTGACTTTGCTCGCGAAATTGAATGTAGCATCACAGGAAGTATGGGCGGGCCCAGGCTAGGGATCTCTGGAAAACCCCATGTACAGGTAGCGAGTCTAAGGCCAAATTATCTGTAAACTATATGTTATATTGTCCCATTTGAGTTTATTTTGTGTCTTTGTAGTTTGGCAGTTAACAATAGCAATTGCAAATGTTTGCTACTTTAAGTATTTTTAACATTATTTTCAACATTTTCCTACCTCAGAGTCTCTAGTTTACAATTAGGATTTCCCAGTCCGGCTGCAAGTTGTTTTATTCCTGAATCCTGAAGATTGTTGGAATTCAAATCCAATTCTCTCAGACATGAGAGACTTGAACTAAAGACAGAGGCCAGGCCTGAACAGCCTTTATCTGTCACATTACAGCACCTCAAACTAAAAGGAACAAAAAAAAAAAAAATCAGGTTAGGTAAGTACCGGAATATGTTGACTAAGCATTCACGTCAGTGTTTGCATACTTGGGTAGAGCACGTTCCTGGCAAAACCAGTGAGGTACCTACATAACTGATCGGGATGCTTTAACAACTGGCAGCAATCTCAACAGTCCCTCGTCTGAGGTCATGCTCGGATGAATGAGCTTTGACAAGTCGAACACATCCAGTTCTTCAGCAGATGTCAGCAGTATGTAAGCCAAAGCAGAAAAGCGCGAAGGAGACAGCTTTCCACCACTAAAACCATGTGAATTTATGAAGTCCTGCACTTCCTCAACCAGAGAATCATCTTTCAGCTCACTCAAACAATGGAAAAGACTTATTGCCTTCTCCGCTGAAGGGTTATCCCTGATTTTTTCCTTGACATATTGAATTGTTTTCATGCTGCTTTCAGTATCACTTAACACCTCAGTCAGGAGTCCCTGAAGAAGAGTCTGGTTGGACTCAAGGGACAGTCCCAACAAGAAGCGAAGGAAAAGGTCCAAATGTCCGTTGTCACTCGCTAAAGCGTTATTCACAGCACACTTCAGAAATTTATACATTGAGATTTTTTGGAAAGTCTTTATTATTTTAGAATTTGCTGTCTGACAGAGGACATTTCGTTTATGGTTGACAAACACAAGAAATGCATACAACGCAGCCAAAAACTCCTGTATACTCGCGTGTATAAAACTAAAGACCTTCTCCTGAAGCAGGCCTGCCTCTTCTCTGAAGATTTGGGTACAAATTCCTGAATACACAGATGCAGCGTCGAGTTCAATGCCACATTCCCTCAAATCTTCTTCGTAGAAAACTAAATTACCCATTTCAAGCTGTTGGAATGCCAGCTTTCCTAGCAACAATATGGTCTGGTTATCCCACTTCAAACCGGCTTCGGAATTCTGTTCATATTTGTGACTTCCGTGCTTGACCTGGAACATCAGGAAGTGTGTGTACATTTGCGTGAGAGTTTTGGGAATCTCACCGCTCTCTGAATCACAAAACTTTCTTTCGAGGACTGTAGCTGATATCCAGCAGAACACTGGGATGTGGCACATGATGTGAAGGACCTTCGAAGACTTCAAGTGTGAGATTATCCTAGAGGACAAGTCCGGATCACTAATTTTTCTCTTGAAGTATTCTTCCTTGTGGGAGTCATTGAAGCCTCGTACCTCAGTCACGCGGTCAATGAAGTCAGGCGGTATTTGACCTGCTGCAGCTGGTCGTGAGGTTATCCAGACTAACGCAGAAGGAAGCAAGTTCTTGCGGATGAGGTTTGTCAGTAGGACGCCGACTGAAACTGATTGGGTCACACTGGAGCAACTCCTGCTGTTTTGAAAATCTAAAGAAAACCGGCATTCATCAAGTCCATCCAAGATAAAGACTACCTTGTATTTATCTGAGACTAACTCTTCTGGATCTATTTTTAGATTGAAGAAGGACTCAAGAAAGTGTATCAGGCTAATTTTCTTTTCTTTAATTCCATTCATTTCACGAAAAGCGAGTGGAAATATCATGCAGACATCCTGGTTGGCCTTGCCCTCAACCCAGTCCAGGGTGAACTTCTGTACAGATACTGTTTTCCCGATGCCAGCGATTCCTTTGGTTAGCACAGTTCGGATGTGTTTAGAAGATTCGGGAGAAGCTTTAAAGATATCATTAGCCTTGATTGGCGTGTCCCATGTGGCTGGATGTTTAGATGCTGTCTCGATCTGTCTAATTTCATGTCCACTGGTTTCCTCACTGCTTCCGCCGTAAGTGATGTAGAGCTCGGTATAGATGTTGTTAAGCAGAGAGGGTCCGCTGTGCTCTTCATTTCCTTCAAATATACACTGACACCTGTTCCGCAGCATCCTCTTATACTGATATGTCCCCGTCAGTTCCTCTGTGAAGTTTGATACGAGAGGTAGTTAAAACTAAAAATGATTGGATCTTGCAAGATATACAAATATATGTGACACTATTGAAATTCATACCATTTAAAACATTTGACCTTGATTCCTTCTGTTGAATTCTGAAAGAAAATAAATATGTAAATGCATTTAATGTTTTAATTTGAGGTTGCGATATTAGCATTAGCAAAAGAACATCTTTGTTGACCCTGGAACAACATTGTGATTAGCCAATCAGATTTGAAGAACCAGTTTATAGTTTTTGTGAAGTTTAGGCTTACATTAAATCTGATTTTAGGCATTACTCTTAGGTAAGGTTAGGTTTAGGTGTAGAGATATGGTCAAGATACATTTTTTGGATTAAGATTTAGTTCCAGAGTCAACAAAATATGTCGACCTAGAAACATGTCCAACTCAGCAGGCAGACACACCTTTCTGAAGGAAAATTTTAATATGTAAATGCATTAAAAGCAGCTCTCATGTTGTTATACATATAATTATTTCTAATTGTTAACATACTTTAGTTCTGTACGGATTGATTCTCTTCTGAAATCAAAAGGATAATCCATTGACACCTTAAACTCAAGCAACCTGAAATAAAGAAATATTCCAAAAAGAAGTGAGTTTTTTAAACACTTGTTTAAGGCAGAATCAGTGTGTTTATAAGAGGTCTGTGAGCTCACTTGTGTTCAGGGGTTTCTTTCATAAGGGACAAGGGAGAAGACACAGGTGGATTCCTTGGAGACACATGACTTGGTTCTGGTAGAGGAGTATTATTTGGCTTTTTCAAGCTATAAATAAATGAATAAATACATATATTCATATGTTTCTGAATAAAGTATATGATTAAAAGAAATAAAACAACTCAAACATTATAATGGATTTTAGGAAATACAAAAGCAAACTGTAGAAACCCGTGGAACAAGCCATTGGTCTCTACATACTTAGGCTCAAGATGGTTTAAAAAATGCTGTAAGCATACAGTAAAACATGCAGAATTTAATTTTTTATTTTTTTATAATACGTGTTTTTAGGAATCAGGTTGCACTAATTTGTTAAAACAGTTTCTGATTTTCTCAGGAGGTTGTCCTTGTTCCTGTCTGCTTTTAAAGCATTAGATTTGTTGATGAACTTGTTCGAAATCTTCGTTAAACTAATTTATTATTGTGGATATGTTGGACCAACAGGCTTCTTGTGAAGGAAAACCCAACACAAATTGCTGAACGAGTGAGCTAGACACATTTATCCAAAGACTAAAATTAATATTTAAATGCATCAAATGCTGTTACATTCTTGATGTTGCTGAACACATACTTCAGTTCTGTAGGGGTTGCTTCTCTGTTGAATTTAATAGGGCTTCCCATTGACTGATCACTTTTCATTGACAAACCACTGGGCATAGAGTCCTCACGATGGATCAACCTAAAATGAAGAAATATTTAAATAGGCATAAGATTTGATTGTTTGCAGCAATATACCCCAGTTTATTATCTCACCTGTGTTGAGAGGTTTCCTCTTTCAGTGTTAACCGAGGACACATAGACTCATTCCCCAAAGACTTGTAGCTCTTTCCCAGTGAAGCAGATTTATTTGGCTCGTTCAGGCTTTAAAAATAATCATTTCAAAAATCCAATAGAACGCTAGCATAATGTATTTTATACTTATGTTCAGTTGAATCAAGTGCAAATACGATAAAACGAAATACACAAACCTTAAATCAGCCAGTTCAACAGCAGGGTCCACACTCATGTTAGTGTTTAAACGACTAGTCAGGAACTAGTCTGCATTAGTCCAACCACACATTCTTCAGCCTGCAACATCAGATATACACTGATCACTATGAAGTACAAAGATTTTTTTGCATGACAACAAATGGCATGAAGACTTTAAGAAGTGATCGTTATGACATATTCTAAGTGGTTCAGTTCAGGGTCAAATTGGCTTTGATGTGCAAATGTATTCAACCCCCAAATGTGAAATTTTGTAGAGAGTTTTATAAGCCTCTTATAAGCTCCAGTAAATGTTTACAAGCATCTGTCACGTTTCTACTGGAATCCTGGCACATACCTCATCTGCAAAGGTTTCCAGATCACTGATGTACACTTGTCTTTGATGTTTGTGTACATACATGTTTTTACATTGTACAGTGTACCATTTTTAAAAATGCCTATATGTAATCACATCTGTAATTACTTTCTGTAATTGCATTTATAATTACACTGTTGACCCATCCCCTACACCTTAATCCATTCTTAAACACCCATACTCCCAAAACTGTCCCTATAACCTTACCCTTATCCCATCTCAACAGCAACAGAGGTGTTTATAATAAAATATGAACACATTAAGTACATTATACTTAATTTTTGATGCTAATACATAGTAGTTAAGGCCACCTGATATAAAATGGGACATGGATGTATACTGTATAATGTACATATAGAAAACTTTAGTGTCTTTAATATGATTTTGTGCTGTACCATAGATATCAGTGACTTAAAAACAGCAATGTTGAAGAGAAGTTGAATAATTATAACTGTGTGTGTGTATATATATATATATATATACACACATAACTCCAAAATATTACATTTTAGACAATATCATATCACTTTTAATATGCCACTAAAGTATTATAGATGCAAATATACATATGCATATATACAAAATATAATAAAACAATAAAGGTTTGAATAATTTGACAATACTACAATATATAACTAGCTACAGTACGATACATACATTGAATAAATGTTTAAATGTTTCACATTAAAAAGTCAATAATATTTTATTACTTACCGCCCAATAAATAAAAACGTTTTAGTTCCTGGTAGGTTAACATTTCTCTGCTCTCCAGGTGTTTGTGAGTATTATTTTTCATTTCCCTCTCTTATATAAAAAGGAATGCAGCTCTGCCACATTAGGCAACATGAACCGTAAAGAACAGCAGGTGTGTGTGTGTTTTTTTTAAAGGAACCGTGCATGTACGATGAAAACACTGACACTGACGCTTGGTCAGGACACTTTGGTGTTACTTTTTACCTCACTTTCTTTTTAACTCAAACCCTTTAGCATTCTTCTTCTTCTTTTTGATGTGCATTGTCCATTGCTTCCAATACACAGACACAAGTGACTTTTTTTACCATCATGACGATGATAAAAATTTAAAAAATAGTGCAACGTGGCTTCCATCAATAATAATAATAATAATAATTATTATTATTAGAACTATTTTTAAAAATTACAAACTCAGTCAGTTCAGTGGCAATAATCATGGTGGAGAATTTAAATAATTTGTCCATATAATATTAAACACAACAACAATGTTAATAATATTTTATTGCTTGTCATATTTCTCATTTGTAGCAAAATCTCATTAAGCATGTGCAAAATGAATACGTATTTTAATTCTGAAAGGGTGGCTGCTGTTCAATAAATAAATAAGTGTACAAAAACAAACAAACAAACAAATACATACATGGATACATACAAAAGTACATAAGAAAATACACAATTAAATATAGGCCATTAATGAACTGACAATACATTCAAAAGGTCGTCATACATTTTGTATACTTTATTGCTTGTTTTTAGTTTGATAAAAGTAGATGAAGGCATGAAGAAAATTCAGCGTAATATTGAGGAAAATTTTCATTTATGAAGGTTGCCGGTTCGAGTCCCAGGTCCGGCAGGGATTGTGGGTGGGGGTTAGTGAATAACCAGCGCTCACTCCACCTTCAATACCACGACTGAGGTGAGACCCTTGAGCACGGGCCCCGTTCCCCCAACTGCTCCCCGGGCGCCGCAGCGATAGCAATATGGCTGCCCACTGCTCCGGGTGTGTGTGTTCACGGTGTGCGTGGTTGATCACTTCTCACTGCTGTGTGTGTGCACTTGGATGGGTTAAATGCAGAGCACAAATTCCTAGTATGGGCAACCATACCTGGCCACATGTCACGTCCTTTGCTTTCCTTTCCTTTCCTTTCCACTTTTCTTCCAATAAAATAATTAAATTTCCTAATCTATTTTACAATTAAAATTAGCACTACGTTATACATAACACACACTAAGGCGATTCTGATACAGTTTGTAAACCAAAAATCTTTTTATAAGAAAAAAATAAAAATAAAGAAAAAAAAATTAATTAATAAGAAAGAAAGAAAATGAAAAAGTGGGAAACCCTGATACTGACGAAACAAAGGCGGTCAAACGTCACTTCCGCCTGATGGCCTGAAATGCAAGCGGCCATATTATATTAGCAAACACTCTCACGCGCAGCAGTGGTTTGTTGACGCTGTGAAGTGCAGCTGTATTTTTTTTACTCAAGCTCTCTCGGTTTAGCGCAGGTTTGTGTGACGATGAGCGGCGGCACGCCGTATATCGGGAGTAAGATCAGTCTGATCAGTAAAGCGGAGATCCGGTATGAAGGCATTCTCTACACCATCGACACAGAGAACTCCACCGTCGCACTCGCCAAAGGTCAAAAACACTTCTCAGACACAACACACACTTCGCACGGGCTTGCTTCGTGTTTAGAGTTAGTACTTCGCGTTATACGCGTTAGTGTTTAGTAACGAAGTTGTGTCTCAAATGTAGTGAGCTGCCCTATATAGACAGCAGTGTCGAGCGCTGTAGCCGCGCGCAGTTTTGGGCTTCATACGCGTATGTTCAATCATGTGCACCTTATTCACCTGCATAACGGCGAGATTAACGCGTCTGTCATGCCCTATAAATGCTGGCTGTTTACTAGGTTTTCACACAGTATGTTAGTGTGTTTAATGTTCAGCTGGTAGTTGTTGTCCAGGAGTGCTGCGTAGTGCGTACTATTACAAACTCACCATGAGTTTCTGACGAAGTAACGTTATCACTCTTATCGTTATTACTGTAATAGTATGAATGTGGTATTCCTTTGAAACGGTGTGATTTTTACTGTTTTGTTGTGATTCTGATATTTTGCACTGTTAAAAATACAAATATTTACAATCAGGACAAATAGTGATGAAACACTGTAATTTAGCTTAACACTTAGGCTATTAGTTTACCCATTGTAGTAGCTAAAACTGTTAGTAATGTTTCAGTTGGGAATACTATCTCATTTGCTTTTTATGTGCACTATTCATTTGTAGCATACAATAAAGCTAGATTATATTAATAATCGAGTGTACTCCAGAGTCCAGATGAATGTTTAAATGATTCATAAAGATACATCACTGTCTGTTCAGATTCTTGTTAGCATTATGGTGCACTGAGGGTTATTAGCACTGTTTGTTGTTTCTAAATGGTGAGGTCAGACTTTACTTACCCTGCAAAAGCTGTCTGATTTTAAGAGGATTAGAGTCAGTTACCTTACTCGGGGGGGAAAGTAAATTATGTGTATATGTGAGCTCATTTCAACTCATGATTTGCTCTTTTAATTCTTTTTTTGCAGTGCGCTCCTTTGGCACAGAGGACCGCCCCACAGAGCGCCCCATTGCACCCAGGGATGAGACATTTGAGTATATAATATTCAGAGGAAGTGACATCAAAGACCTGACGGTGTGTGAACCTCCCAAACCAACATGCTCTCTGCCTCAGGACCCCGCCATTGTTCAGGTATAGACACACGCAGTGCTCTGTACAAATCAAGAAATAAGCTTATACTACTGGCAGTTATAATAATCTATTTTAGACCCATGCAGGTCAAAGTCTTCCTTTTGTTAGATCCTTTCAACACATCAGGAAAGCCAGGAATTTGGATCCACTCTTTTGTTTTACCAATTAGAAAGCGGACAGATGCAAAACAGTTTTGTAAAAACCGAGCAGTGCTGTAGTAAACATACACAAACTTAGTTTTGTCTGTTTTATTGTTTAGTCTGGCTTTGTTGTTGCACCAAAGTAAAAGCCATGGAGAATTATGCTTCACTGCGTCAAGCTTTGACGTTAAAAACCTTGAAGTGGAGACATTATCGTGAAGAAAACTATCTCATGATACCATATAGTCATAAAACAAGCCTTGGAAGAATTAAGAAAATGGTATAATTATTGAAATATTATTTTAATGCTTGCATTATTATTATTATTAACAACTACGTCATGTATTTATTGAGGCAAGGTTGGGATTTCTGTAATATCTGCCAAATCTGCTCTCTGGGTTTGGCAAGAGACTGAAATATTTCAATATATTCAATTAATTTGTTTCAATAATTCCATTTTCTTTTAATGTTGGATGAGGTGCTGCTGTTTTTGCAAAAAATGTTGCCCACATGTTTTTTTTTTTAAATCCATAACAAAGCTACACCTCAGCATCAAAAGAACTCAGTATGTACGATTAAAGCCATTCCTGTCAGGATGACTCTCTCTCTCTCTCTCTCTCTCTCTCTCTCTCTCTATATATATATTTATATGAACATTTTGGTGTCTATGAAACTAATTTAAAGTGAAAAGTTTAGTACACCAGCACCATACAAGCTAGGAACTGTCCAACAAAGCTCAAAGATTGAATTTCTCACATGTTCCATACATACATCTTGGATTCCCTTAGGGTAAGCAGATAAGCATCAAATTCTTATTTTTTGGTGAACTATACCTTTAACTTAACCGCCTCCAATTTAGTTCCATCAGAAAAGAACTTGTCCTAAAAATGCTGTTTAAGTAGGCAGCAAATACTGAAACAAGCAAAAAACCTTTACTAAGAAATTCAATCTTTGAGCTTTGTTGGTTAGTTCTTAAATTGCATGGTGCTGGCTTTCAGTTTGTCATTGTTCATGAGCTGTTCTTGAGCAGTGACCTCATCATGCTGTATTCATCTGTTAGTCCTCTATGGGATCTTCCACTGCCCCACCATCATCCTTCCAGTCTGGGAACTCCTATGGGCTGTTCAACCGTCCTCAAGTCACGCCATACACCCAGTTCAACCCCAGCCCACTGGTCTCCCCACAGTTTGGCACTGTTGGAGTCGGTAAGTCCCCTTCACAGATGTGTAATGAAGAAGATGAGGAACATTTTTGTCATGCATACACCTAGGTTCTGAGCAGAAGTGACAACAGAAGTCTGCATTTGGTGATCCTGTGGCACCTCTGATGCGTCTTGCCTGCTCTTCCTTTCCTCACAGGAAGTGGTATGACTGCAGCACTGTCTCAGAGCAGTACTGTTGCCTCTGCTTTCAACAGTGACACTTTGAGTGCATTCGTAGCAGAAGGTAAACCCCTCCCTGGGGGTCAAATTAGCCGAGTGATTTGGGTTTTTCTAACTATCAAATCAAGAAATGCCGTTTTTCAGTTTCAGTGTAAAAAAGCTGCATGTTTAGTACTTTACAAGATTCTAACAGTTGGTGGTCGCTTTTGTCTTTTGAAAGTTTCATGTGTAACAGTTTCCCTTTTCAGTGAATTTCTAAGGCACCTGCATGTAAAGGAAACATAAGGGGGTTTAATAGCTTTCTGATAACCTAAATAAACCGCAGGCCACATACACCCTGCAGACGTTTGGGGATAATCAAATTAAATGGCATATACAGAAGCTGAAAAACATTACTGGATACACTGTACACCCATTCACTTCACCAGACTAACTTTAATGTAAGTTATTTAATTTAGTTTCTTTGTCCCCATAAGTGTACTTGCAGCATATTCTCTTAAGCATTGGCTTTTCATCATGTAAATCAAATGTACACAATTAACAACCCTAAAGTATAGTCATCAATTACTATCAACGGAGGAAGAGTTTAAAATCTTAATTGCTTGGGGAATAATTGATCATTTAAACATATTTTTCGAGCATCTAGGATCACATTATCGCGACCCGGAAGGAAACAAGTTAAAAGTAAATGATAAGGGATGCTTTGAAACATTCGCAATGATTCTGGTCTTATTCCGCACCCTTCCTTTATAAATGCTCTGTAACCTTATCCCTATCAATTCACTTGCTATTGTTACCACCCTCTCCAATGACCTCTTTTGTGCTACAGAAGCATTACCAAACCCAACAGGTTACACACATTGTCATAATGCTTTCAATAAAAGCTCCATAAAAAATTAAAACGTTTTTTTTATGGTAGGTAAATTCTCTGTTTAAGCTTTTTGCCTACATATTCAGCCCATGCATCCCATCTAAGTTTGTCCAACATTATACCAAGGTATTTGTAATCTATTCCTTGTACATGTTTGCAGCTAGTAGGACTAATTTCACTTCGCACTCTCTCTAGACAATATTGTCTGACAAGAAACATTAATTCTCATCTTTTTGTCCTTCTCAATAGTCTCAAGTTTACTAATGTTGCTTAGACCTACTGTTTATGTTTTACTGTTACTTTGTGCTCTGTCCTGTCCTGCTTCAGAATGTCTGTGAGCATTGATACTTTGCTTAGACCAGTGTTTCTCAACCCTGGTCCTGGGCACCCCCCCAACACTGCACATTTTCAATGTCTCTCTTATCTGACACACTCATTTCAGGTCCTGGAGTTTCTTCTAATGAGCTCATGAGTTGAATCTGGTGTGTTTGAGTAAGGAGACACACAAATGTGCTGTATCGGAGGGATTTAGATTATGACTTCTGTCATCAGGCTGGATCAGGGATGGGAAACTCTTGCCCCCTAAGGTTCAATGTCCTGCAGAGTTCAGCTGCACCCTTAATAAAACTCTCCGGAAAAAGAGTCAAAATTTGTAAACAGGTTTATGCTTTCTACGATAACTGTGTTTAACTGCTGTGTGTACGCGTTTAAACCAAACTTTGATTTAAAATTTCTCCAAGTATTTAACAGTTGTGTGTGTTTGTGTTTGTGTGGATTGTGGTGAGCTGTTTAATCAATAGATTCATTAACATTTCACCAGATTTTGTCTTCTTACCAGCATTGATTTTCTTACATCAGGGTGGCTGCAGTTCTTAACCTTTTGACTGTAAACAGTAGATTATAATACAGACTTTTAACGCTTACCATTGTTTTTATACAGATCGTGCCAATCTGGCTTTGGACCCTCTGAGAAAGAGCCCCTCAGTGGAAACTGCTGCCCCATCAGCACCTGCAGTCACCTCCGCTGCCCCCACAGCCGTGGCTCGCAAGAGCCCCGTGGAGACTCGTGCAGCCTCCACCAATACACAGACACCTGTGGACCTCACAGAACAGACTAGGGGTGAGAACAAGTCCAGATGCCACAAGATAAAAGTAGCTTTTACAGGTTTGGGACGACATGAGGGTGGAGTAACCCTTTAACAGAATTTGCTCTTGTTGGTTAGTGAACTGCCCCCAGAATTTGAACTAAATCTCTTCATGTAAAAAGGATGTGTGATGACTAGCGCAATGAGGAAGGGGAAGTCAGTTTGGTTATTCTCATGTCTGATCTAAAATGCAGCTAAAGTGAGTCACCATCTTGAAGCTGTTTTAAACTCCGTAGCCATTTAATTTGTCATTCTCGTTGTTTTAAACACTGAAATAGAAGGTTAGTCCTTTAGTGGTACTTGCTCTCCAAGTAGGTAGTTTTTAAGATGCAGCTTGACAAACGTAATTGATTCTGTGTAGTCTTTTAGGAATTACATGCTTTTTATTAGGGCTTCTTGGAAAAGGAACAATATTCAGAATAGAGAAACATGACACCGTATGAACAATGCTAGTGTTCAAACAGGTTCTGCTACAAGGATTGGGTACAGCTTAATGTGTCTTAAAGAGTTACACTCTCCCAGGCACGGATGTCCCGAAACCAAGCATACCAGAGTCCAGTCAGTCCAGAGGAGGAAACGGGGGCACTTCTAAACGGCTCGCAGGTTGTAACACGTCTGCTGAAAAGCCTTCACCGCACTTATGTTGTGCTGTTGGATGCCAAAACTGCATGATTCTTAGAACTTATTTCACACGCATCCACACAGTGGCTTTTAGCAAGCTCCTTTCTTATAGAGGAACTTCTGAATGGTGAATCTCATGCGACCTGATGAGTGCGTTTCACCCTATGAATAAAAAGAACAAATACATTGAAGAAACCTGTTTTTTTTTGGGCCAGTAGGCTTCACGTGTGGCTTTATGTAATTAAAGTTGCATTACGTGTTCTTTACCAATGTGCTGACGGTAATAATTAAAACTTTAAAAGGATGTGCATATTGTTTATGTTGAGTGTGTTTTCATGAGATTCACTCAATATGCTGAATTTGCTCATATCTGCTCATAAAAGCCTCTCTTCTTATGATTTTTAGGTGACTGTTCAAGTCGTGCTTTATTATTTCAAGTTATTGAAACTTTTTTTGAGAGACTTTTTGTATTGATATTATTAGCAGCATGCTTAATTGTATCCTTTATGTTTTTAAATATGTAATATACATTGTCATAAATGCATAATATTTGTATCTAGAGCTATAATCACGTGTTTGTTCTGCCCAGTTGGTGGTCCTCCTGCTCCCCGCCGCGGTCGTGCTGGAGGTCATCGAGGTAGAGGACGGTTCCCTGTGAGGAGAGAGGGACCCATGAAGTTTGAGAAAGACTTTGATTTTGAGAGCGCCAATGCTCAGTTCAACAAAGAAGAGATTGACAAAGAGTTCCAGAGCAAACTCAAACTGAAAGGTACAAACAGGTTACCAAATATACAAATATAGATTAGCTGAAAAACTACAGTGCTTGCAATGGAAAATATATGCGCTAAAACTATTATAAGGTGGTATTATGTTAGCTTGCATGTACTTACTATAATAACAATAAATTATGCATAACTACATGCAAGTAACCCTAATCCTGACCATATAGTCAGTAAATGTATTTAATATTACCACAGTAATTAAAAGAATATTGTTTGGTCCAAATGTATGTAATGTTTTCTTATGCTTTAACTTCTTATTAAATGCAGTTAAATTGAAATGTAGTTTGTTTGTAAAATGCAGTTAGTTGGACCCAAGTAATACTGACGAATGCACTGACAATCACTTATGGTAAACTTGCTTCTCTGTGTAACTGTACATGTTTGTTCAGATGAGAAGTCAGAAAAGGCTTTGAATGGTGAGGATAAGGGTGATTCAGGGGTGGACACTCAGAACAGTGAAGGAAACGCTGATGAGGAAGATGCTCTCGGACCACAATGCTATTATGATAAATCCAAATCGTTTTTTGACAACATCTCCTGTGACGACACAAGGTCAGATCGCACCCAGAACACCTTTTAATATGAGCCTTAACCTTTGATTTGAACAGATTCATAAATCCTAAAATCTCTTTAAACAGGAAGGAGAGGTCTGCAGTGTCCGGTTTCCCACGGTGAGTACAGCAGAAACCAATCCTCAGACTCAGTTTGTGTATAAACGTGCAACAGAAAATTAGTTACAAATAAAATGTAACTTGTTTTCTTTATTGCACTGTTAAGAGAGAGGAGGCAGACCTGGGCGGAGGAGCGGAGGATGAATGCAGAGACGTTTGGGATCCCGTTACGACGGGGCCGCGGAGGCTTCAGGGGTCGCGGTGGCATGGGCTTCAGAGGGGGCCGGGGCCGCGGAGCCGGGCGGGGCTCGTTTGGAGCTCACCCTGGTGGGAGTGGCTTCAGAGGAGGATACAGAGGAAGTCAAGGAGGAAGAGAGTTCTCTGATTTTGAATACAGGGTAATGAACGAGTCAGTTATTCTTCTGATTTATATCCATATTAATGATTATCAATCGACATTCATTTTCATTCATATAATGTAAATGAATGAGGCTTCTCTCTAATAGGGTGCACATTGTTGCTAGATAGTACATTTGTATGTAGTGTTTCTCCAGTGATCAAAGATGCTTTACAGCAGGGGTCTCCAACCCTGCTCCTGGAGAGCTACTGTCCTGCAGATCTTAGCTCCAACCGGGCTCCAACACACCTGCCTGTAATTATTAAGTAACCCAGAACACCTTGATTAGCTGCATCAAGAGTGTTTTGATTGGGGTTGGAGCTGAAATCTGCAGGACGGTAGCTCTCCAGGAGCAGAGTTGGAGACCCCTGCTTTACAGTAATTAGAAAAGAATATGATAAAAGCCATTGAGCCAAAGTCAGTACAAGATTTGATGCAAGGCTAGTATGCAATAATGAATAACATTGGGCCAAGAACAGATCCCTGGGGAACACCCTGCTTCAAATGGGCAGTAGGGGATATCAAATTTCAGGTTTGGATTTTGGTCTACATAACTTGAGCACCTGAGTTGTATCCCACTAATAAAACAATACAATGGTGTAATTTTCCTCACAATTAACTGCATTTACATTCCACCGGTTAACTTGGGTCTAAAAGAGATTAACTTTGTGGCCTTCTACAGAATGGTGCATGTATTTATATTTTTACCCATTGTTGGGGTGACCAAATTTATAAGAAAATGTTCTTTAATTATTGGGACAATAATTATAAACTTGACAATAAGCTGTAAAAACGTTATTGTTATTTTTGAATGTATCTTGAAATTACACTCATTATACTGTAAATTACTTCTGTTTTACTCTGTTTCTCTCTTTGTTTGTTTCTCTAGAAGGATAACAAAATCGCTGCATAGTCACAAGAGGAAGGGGATCCAGAAGACCTGATGTGTGTGGGAACTACATTTCGGGTCACATGTTTTGCCGAGAACGAGGAGATAAACGTACGTGTTGTAAATCTGTCACCAGCATTGGGGTTCGACTGCTTGAAACCTGGATATTAACGAAACACCTACTCCGTTTCTTCCCGAGGAGTGGAACACATGCTATTTTTTATTTTATTTTTTTTCCAGATGGTTTCAAACACATGATTTCTGAGGGAAACTTTTCCTCCTTTTGTTGACCTTCAATGTTCAACCTGAATCTGATTATACTGCTGCTTTACAGCTAACCGATTATAATCTCGAACAATGTATCGTGATGATTCTGATCACTCAATGAGCTTTATTTTGGACTCGTTTGCTATGAAGTATCTTACACTGTATTTAGCATCGAAATAGACTGCCTGGAACTCAGTTATACATATTTTTCTAACGTAATTTCATTCTTCAACCTCAAACATCACTATTCCTATTCCTGTAGTAAGTAGCCTTTTTTTTTTTCTCTCTCTCTCTCTCTTTAATATATAAACTGGTACTTGGATTTCTTTGGATGTATCAGTCCTTTGTAAGAGGTCTGTAGTGAGGTTCCTCATCAGGGCAAGTGCTTCAAGACGTGTCAGTATTGATAGTTTCACTAAAAGACATATAGATAATGGAGCAAGCGATTCCTTCCAAATATGAAATGGCACAACATTAAATGACACGACGTGGCCAACCAGTGCAAAGCGACCTCAGTGATGGCGTTTATTTATAATACTGCGGGTTTGATTTCCATTCGATGAGGTCCACTTTGCAGTGTGTAGCACTTTGTAGCAGTCCATCTTTACTAAGTCTACAGAAACCTATGCTGCAGTTACTATAACGATGCATTCTTGCCACTTTGGAGCTTCTACCACTAACAATTATATGCCTGTCATTCAGCATTCTTCACCTCGTAAAACATCAGGTGAAACTGACATGGTTTGTGAGTGTTTCGGATTGCTTGGGAGATTATTCAATAGCACTGCTTCCCAGTGGATGGTTTCTTCTGCTTTGTCTTTGTGAGCGAAAGCTAGACCGTTAAATAAAGCCAGAATGTGTTGTGCACAGACACTGTTTAGCTTTTCCCATCTCTCTTCGTTCAGCTGCTGTGTTTTATAGTCCCTGACTGCACTAGCAAGATGTCAAAAGGTCATGTGACCTTGTGCGCATTATGATGTCATAGCCAAGCCTACGCGTCGCTATAAATGTCACTTCAACTGTATTTTTGACTGGATACATTTCATTTTTGTGAGCAAATTTACATTATACTGCCTTCTGTGGAATAAGCAATTAGTCTTTTTTTTTTTTAAATTAAAGATATCGAACTCAAGTTGAAGGTGTAATATTTTAACTGACCAGTTTTTTTGACTATCTGTTCACTTCAGATTGGATTGTGTAGCGTATGGCTGTGACATCACTGCAAAAATGGTTGGTTTGTTCTGTTAAGTGTTTGTTAAACTGTTGGTTAAGTTGATGATAAAATAAACTTTCAGATTATAGCATATATTCAAGTCAAAGTCTGTAAGATGAACATTTTGAGTTTTGGATCTTGTGAGAATCTCTTTTTTTTTTTTGCACTTTTCAAGCTCTCAGAGATGCTTTGTTCCAATAATACACGTTTATTTGAATCTGACGAAAGGGAATCTTCATTCAAAGCACATGGACCTGGTTTAACTAGGGCTTCATTTATAACCAACTGGTCAAAAAAAAACAAAAACAACACTCTTAAGGAACACAAAAGATTTTTGTAGCAGTTGCCAAAAATACATTGCATGGGTCAAAATTATGGATGTTCCATTTTTCTATTATGCCAAAAATCATTTGGATATTAAGTAAAGATCATGATCCATGAAGGTATTTTGTTAATTGCCTACTGTAAATATCAACTTAAAATTTTGTTAGTAATATGCATTGCTAAAGTCTTTTATTCGGACAACTTTATAAGGCAATTTTCTTTCAATTTACTATTTTATTTTTTGCACCCTCTTCTAAATAGGCCTATCCTAACAAACAATGGAAAGCTAATTTATAAATCTCTGTTTCGACCAATTAATTTAAACAATTGGTTTTGTGTTCCAGGGGCACAAATAATAATGCAGGTATTTCCTTTACCCAGGAATAATAAACATCCATTTTGTCCTAAATTATCACTTTTTTTTTTTTATAGACTTATGATTATACGGAATGTTATGGTATTATTCGTCTGTTCATTTAATTCCAGAGTTCTCTTTAGAGGCTGTGTATTACTGTGTGTTTGGTCGTTGTTGGAACAGCGATAACTCGCGTATAAATGGGAAGTTCTTGTGGTGAACACCAAATCCTTTCGTCACGGTCGACACGCTTTCCTTGTGAACCCCGGCATGGTATCAGTTCACAACTACATGTAAAGTGGTTTTTACTAGATGCAAGAATAAACTGTTTACTATCTGTTGTGTGGTTTGATCTTTTGGGTTGAGTGTTTATGCTTCATGCATTAGCGTTTAGTTTATTGTTTATTATTATTATTTTTTCCAGACGTGAAAATGTCATTTACATTAAATGCAATTAGTTGAACGTAACATGACAATAATTGCTTCAAACCTTTGAGTTTATTTCTTCTGTTGAACTTAAAGGAATACGTCACGGTCATATTTCGATTTCTATTCACAATCTTATTTCATCTTTTGTTTTCAACAAATAGAACATTTTAATAAGTGCATATTTAATTTTTTTTTTCATGTAGTGAATGTGCAAGCATTTATACATTTAATATTGAAGTAAATTATAAAAACTATTTTAAAGTATATTTGAATGTGTTATGTGTTACGTACTTAAGTGACCTTTTATGTCAGTAATATTTTTTTTTTCTGAAAATACCTTTTTTTTAATAATATATGTATGAATATGAAGTACGCCAAATTAATTTCATTGGTTTTTGGTTTTCCACTGGTCTTCTAAAGTTAAAAATATAAATATGGACATCACAATATGCACTAATACGCCATTTTAAGTAAACTCCAGCTCCCGTTACTCTCCCAGAAAATAAATGAATACAAAAGGTCACCCCATGAGAGTGTACTAAATATTTTTGTAAGTGTTTAGTTCCATCTAGTGGGGACATCATATCCCTAAACTAGAAACATCCATCCGAAATTGAACAAATGTAAATAATAATACCACATTTAAAATACGTCAGTTAATCAATATCAACCGTCACATAAAGTATCAAAAAAGTGTTTTTCAAACAGTCAAAATGTTCTAATTAAAAATAATTTGATCTATATTACATAACAGCCATCAGACCACCTCTGCAGTGTCACGGTGGGCGGGACTTGCGCAGGATTCGCGATTGTCATTGTGGGCGCGTCGCAGTCGTGATGGGCGTGGCTGTCAGGATTTGTTATTGGACTTCCTCCTCCTCACGCTTTTCTGTGCGCTGAAAGCTTGTAATTCAACATCAGCAGCTTTGAGCAGAAGAACAGCGAGGTGTATCAATCATGGGACTCACCAGCGACCCGAACTACCGCAAACTGGAGCAATGGTACAAATCCAGCGCCGGAAACCTCAACATGAGGCAGATGTTCGACGCAGATCAGGACAGATTCAACAAGTTCAGGTGAACCACGCATTAAACGCGCTTCCGCTTTGCGCGTGAGCTGTCTTACACACGTACACTGGCGTTTCATCTCCTCTTCCATGGCTACATCACATTTTCATCCCATCAACTGTTTCTAGAACTTACATCTTGGTCGTAAGGCCTATACGAGCAAATACATTGTATATAACGCAGTTTATTATAAAATATAATTTTTATTGAATATCAGGACACATATTCGAGTATATACGCGCATGTCGCTACATTTAGTGTCGCATGCCAGCCTTCATTTCCACGTTGATGTTGCAAGGTTATTGCCACATCAGGCCAAAAGTCTCTAGCTCCAGGTTCCGCTCTCTACACTGTTGCACCTGCTTTATAACTTCATTTACACTCATATAAACACACACTAGTAGTATGTTTAACTGTTTATGTTTGCTTTAAAACCGTACACATTGCAATATTAGCAGCTAGACGCATAACAAGGTCATTGACCGACGATCATGCGTGTTTGAGCCCTGCATGCACTTTAACACAGCTCTTATGTGGCAGCATACTAATATGAGTTTCTTTTATGACCGTTTAATTAAATGCACTTTATCAAGCATTTCTCAAGTGCGCTCACTGCTTATGCAATCTCTCAAGAGAGTGTCACACCCTCTGCTGCAATACTTCTGTATTTAAAGCAATATTTTATATTGCTTTACAATATTCTGTTCGTATGAGCGAGCATTAGCCGCTATGAGTTAAATTCTGATGTAGTGCGTGTTCTGTAGTGAAATGTATTTATTCTCAAAATAGAGTTGACCAACAGAGGGCGCTATAGCAGCATTGTTGTACGTGCCCTTTTGCACACACGCTCTCTCTGACGCGCGCGCCCCTCAAAGTTCAATCAGTGCGTTAATTATAACTGAACTTGTAGTGTGTGTGTGTGAATACTGAATAGTAACACTGTATATATTCATTCACAATATTTAAATCTAATATTTATGATTCATTTGATTTAATTTGTTGTAATGTGTATAAAAATATATATTCAACTCCAAACGTTATCAAATATGTTAGAACTTGTACTTTAAGCAACCTCATGTGCACGTGTTTGCAGTTCTGCTGACGTAATAGCGTGAAATTGTTGAGCTATAAAATTTGATTTATACAATAATAATGAACAGTAATAACTGATACTGTTTTAAATTAATTAGCTTTTTATAATGCATAAAATGTATGAAAGTGTGTGTTTCATAATGACTATAAAAAATCGTAGAAATTGTATGCAAATGTATGTAAATATACAAATATATTATTTTGGTGACGATAGTGAAACTGTTAATTTAGTTTTAGACACTTAAAATTTGGTAAAAATCCATAAACCAAGATTTCAAAAGCATATGCTGTTGATTTTGATTTTTGTAAAGGATACATCAAGAATTTAAATTATGAGTGGAAGAATAATAATTGAAAAATATTTATTTGAGTGTAATTCAGTCGAGAGTGATGTGGCATTGCTGCAGTCCGAGCCTCTCTTCTTAATACAACATTGCTGTGAAGGGCCTAATACATTTTCTCAAATGGCTCATTTAGCTTTCCTCGTCTGTTTAATTCATTTTCCCAGTCTAAACATCGCTAAGATCCTCTCACTTGTGTGTATACTAGGCTTGAACGATGTTCCTGGATTAACCGTGTTGTACATGAAGCAAAATGAAACAAATCCAGCTTTTGTATATATCCCAGTGATGTGTGTGATTTTTGTCTTGTGAGCAGTTTACAGCTGACGACAGATGATGGAGACATTCTGCTGGATTACTCTAAGAATCTCATCAGCGAAGAAGTCATGGGCATGCTCTTCGACATGGTACGCTCCACCATCTTCACATCAGAAACATTTCTTCATAAAGTCACAGTAGAGCGTGTTAGTGTGCAGGAGCGGAGCTGTTACTGTAATCTCTCAGCTAAGCATCTTTAAACCCCTCGTCAGAAGCGTGTGTGTGTGTTTTTCAGTCTCCAGATGTTAATTGGCTTAGTTCATGTGTCCTTAAAGCTGCACCTGCTGAGAATAGAATGGGTGTATCAGGTTAACTGTATAACTGGGACACTCGAGGCCTGTGTGTGGTGGAATTTTAAGTTCAAAATATTCTTCAGTTTTGATGATATTAATAGCACTTCTTTGCAGCAGTAAAAATAGGTAATTGTGACCTTTTATCTCATATTTCATACTTAGTTTATCTCAATTCTGAGAAAACTGTTAGAATTGCTAGATTGTGAAATGTAAAATCAGATCTGACTTTTCTGGCAGTTCAAAGTTTTCATCTCTCAATTCCAACTTTACATTTCAAAATTCTGATTTTACAAATCAAAATTTTGAAAGTACGTCTCTGTGTTCTGAGTTTACCTCTTGCGACTCTGACACCACATTTTGCAATTTACAAGTTCAAATCTCTTCATTTTTAACAATTGTTTTTAATTTTTTTTATTTTATAATTGACTTTGCATCTCGCAATTCAGACTTTACGTTGCACAATTTTGACTTTACACCTCGTAATTTAAACTAGGTCTTGAGCTTCTGAATTTACATTTCTTACAACTGTAGATCTTAAAATTCAGACTTTACATTTCAGAAATCTGCAATTCGGTCTTACAGTTCAGAGTTTACATCTTGCAATTTTGACTTTATATAACGCAGTTCCAAATTTAGCAAAATTCTAAATTTAAATCTCTCAATTATGAATTCTTTCTCAGAATTCTGACTTTGCAACTCGCAATTTCAACTTTACGGTGCCCAATTTTTACTTTACCTCTCATAATATTTCAAATTACCGCTTGTAATTCCAACTTTACATCCTGCAATTCTAACTTTACAATTCCAAATTTACATTACACAATTTTGACTTTACGTCTCACAATTCCAATCTTTTTTTTTTGTGGATTTACAAATTTATATTGGAGCTATAGCTGTCATTTCAGCTTATATTTAACGTGCCTCAGTACTCTCTTCAGCCAATCAATGTAGAGATTATGAAACTGTATCACTCTGATGCAGCAACACACAAAACACAATTGGTGTTTGTATAGTTCCTTGTATGCATGTTTACACAAGTTCTGAGTCACACTAACCGTCTCTTTGTGAATAGGCACGATCAGTGGGCGTTGATGCTGCCAGAGAGAAGATGTTTGCTGGAGAAAAGATCAACTTCACTGAGGTAATGATATCTCAGTAAAACTACGAATTAACTTGAGCTTGAGGTTAGGTTGAAATTGCAAGACCTGTTCTAGAATTTCCATCTTCTCTAAATTTTTATTGGCACATAGCAGAAAGTCTTGTTAAAACCCTCAGTTTCCTCTTTAACTCACCAGCTGCCCTGATTCTACAGCATGTTTCTTTTGATATACTTGATAAGTAATAGTTTAATGATTACAAATAAATGTCAGTTAAAAAAAGGGAGCAATGTTGCTATTATGTCTCTTTAGGGTAGAGCTGAGCTGTGTGTGTGTTGGTTTGTAGGGTCGTGCTGTTCTCCACACCGCCCTGAGGAACCGGTCTAACACCCCCATCAAGGTGGATGGTAAAGACGTGATGCCGGATGTGAACAGAGTCCTGGAGCAGATGAAGGGCTTTTGCCATGTGAGTGAACATGTGTCTAACAACCCTCTTGTTTATAGAACAGTTGGTCCCACTTTATGTTAAGGGTCCTTAGCTAATATGTATGTGTGTGTTATTTTGAAGAGGGTGCGCAGTGGCGAGTGGAAAGGCTTCAGCGGTAAAGCCATCACTGACGTGGTGAACATTGGCATTGGTGGTTCAGACTTGGTGAGAGTTTCCTGAGATCCAGTTGATGTTTACAAATCATAATTGACCAATAAAAAGATCTGGCTATTGTTTAGATTGATCCAAGAGTAGCTGAAGTGGAATAAACCTGTCTGTTATAGTTAGCAAGTGGTGCCTGAATCTGAAATGTCAGTCAGTTCAGTTTGATATTCTCTCATTTCATCATGACAGCTAAGACTCATCGAGACAATCATTAACAGCACTTGTGTAATGTTTGGAATAGCATTTATGTTTTGTTCTTCAGGGTCCTCTGATGGTGACTGAGGCTCTGAAGCCATACTCTAAAGGAGGACCCAACGTCTGGTTCGTCTCCAATATTGATGGGACACACATGGCCAAGACCCTCGCTCAGCTCAACGCTGAGACCACCCTCTTCATCATCGCATCCAAGGTAAAGGACAGCATTTACAGAAAACAGACCTGCACAGTACTGACATTCATATCAAACAAAACTGGCAATACAAGATGAACAAAGTTGCTCTAAATACTTAATTTCTATGTATTTTAATGTGTTTTTTTTTAGACGTTCACCACCCAAGAGACCATCACTAATGCTGAGACAGCCAAAGAATGGTTCCTCCAGGCCGCTAAAGATGTTAGAACCTTTACTGCTGTCTTAAAAAAAGGTTAAATTATGTGCGGTACGTGTGTAGAAGGTTGCCTGTTAGTCTCATTTAGCATTTTGTGTCTTTTCAGACCTCATCTGTGGCTAAACATTTTGTGGCTCTTTCTACTAATGCAGTAAGTACAGGGATATATGTCAGTAAAATTGTATTTAAAAAAAAATAAAAAAAAAAAGTTACATGAGTTTCCTGTTTCCTCACCAGCCAAAAGTCAAGGACTTTGGTATCGACACCAACAACATGTTTGAGTTTTGGGATGTAAGTATTCCTTGCATTATAATCTATTATTGCACGGGAATGGAAATCATCATTTTGATTGGCTGAAAGCGTAAGCGACTGAATGCATGATTGCCAGTAATATTTCCTGAATTAGCATATTTCTTCTTGTTTTAGTGGGTCGGCGGGCGCTACTCGCTGTGGTCGGCTATCGGTTTGTCCATTGCACTGCACATAGGTACGTCTGGTGTATGAACCTATCCCATGAGGCCTGAAACATGCTGTATGCAAGTATGTGGTGTGTTTTGGTTGTTGTACATAAAATGTTTTGCATTCCCAACATTGCCAAAGGGGGCGCTATAACAGGTAGTAGATTTAGATATTTTGTAGCTAGATTTAGCGACTTCAACCACCCATTTTGAGATTTTTATGTATATATAATTATTTTTTTTTCTTCAAAAGTTTAAGGACAGATAACTTTTAGCAACTTTTAGGACAATCCTTATCCAAGTTCTCATCTGGCCACTGATCTATATTCATCTTTATATAGGTCTATATTTATATAGAACTTGCCCTTATGATCTTTTATTTATATATATTAGTGCTGGGCAATGATTAATCGCAATTAATCGCATCCAAAATAAAAGTTTTTCTTTACATAATATATGCGTTTATGCTGTGTTTATTTAT
>JAUCMS010000055.1:12609078-12620707 GCA_032357445.1 Enteromius radiatus
GCAGCTCCGGTCACGTGAACAAAAGCACTAATCTCACTGGTCGGCCAGTTTTTAACGCGGCGCGTCAAATAAAAAAACGAGTCCAAGGCGTTTTTTAAAAAATTACGCTTTTACGCCTGGCGTTTTGCGCGTCTGTGTGTACACTCACATGGACACCCTTTGTTTAGTCACGGCGTGTTAAACGTCAGCGATATTCGTCCCGGTGTGAACAGGCCTTTAGGTTTTTTTTTTTTTTTTTACCTGTTTACAGGTTACATGGTGTACATTTTAAAAATGAAAAATATAATTTATAGTGCATTGACTGAAGATATGTAATCTTTCACCATAACTTATTGCAAGACGAAAAAAAATTGTTTCAGTTGCATGAAGCATTTCGCCATACCTTTTTTAATTGACATTTCGGTTAAGTTTTGCACAAATCTAATGGTAACACAGCTGTTGTTTCTCATAGATGGACACTTGTTGAGTTGTTGTTGATTTTTCAGGGAGACATGGAATCCAACGGGAAGTATATCACCAAGTCTGGCACGCGTGTTAATTACCACACTGGACCTATTGTATGGGGAGAACCAGGAACCAACGGACAGCATGCCTTCTACCAGCTTATTCACCAGGGTCTGTGATCCTAACCCTTCGCTGTGGACTAGTTCTTAGTGTAACTGACATTTGTGACGCATTTATCACAACAGATCATTTTATCCACAGGCACTCGCTTGATTCCCGCTGACTTCCTCATTCCTGCTCAGAGTCAGCATCCTATAAGAGATAATCTGCATCATAAGGTACACTGATGGTCTGCGTGCTACCTTTGTTTTCTCTTGGGCATGCGCCAGATTTTATTTGAGCCCTGTTTGTCTAAAAGTTATGTCTCATTTCATAAATCCGGTAGATCCTGATGGCGAACTTCCTGGCACAGACGGAGGCTCTGATGAGGGGAAAGACCTCTGAAGAGGCCAAGAAGGAGCTCCAGGGTGCTGGGATGTCTGGAGATGCACTGGAGAAACTCTTGCCCCATAAAGTGAGTGGTTCTTTACTCTCAAACCAAGTGTCCTGCAGGCTTGGGATTGCAGGAAAGTAGCTATCTTTATTAACAGGGGTTTTCTACCCAAAGTGCTCAAAACTGGCTACTCCAAGGTCCCTTCAGAATGAAGGATCTCGAAGGGTACAATTTATGGATTCTTTGGACCCCCATGATCCTTTGTGCACATTCTTTCCATGATGACGCAGAAGGGCACTACAAGAAACAGTTGTTTGGTCCCCTACAGCTTTCAACCCTTCAAAGGTCTCAGTCTGGAGATGACCTTTGTAGGGATTAGGGCATAGGGATTTACTCCTATACATGTGGTCTGTTCTTGTACAATGACACGTTGGTTTTTATCTTTTTGTAGGTTTTCGAAGGGAACAAGCCAAGCAACTCAATCATCTTCAAGAAACTTTCCCCCTTCATGCTTGGTGCGCTCGTTGGTGAGTATCAAACGTGTTACAGCACTGTTCTTTTTGTAGATGTTGTTTTGTAGACCCCGCACTCATGGACCATATGTATTTCAGCCATGTATGAACACAAGATCTTTGTGCAAGGTGTGATGTGGGATATCAACAGCTATGACCAATGGGGGTGAGTCCAGATCAAAGTCTTTTGCAGTTTATATTGGGTCCCATATTGAGGCTACCTTGTGAGAAATGGTTTGCTTTGACGAATCGAAAAGTTTCAAGCATTCAGGTGTATGTTTACAGAGAATTTCTATCTGTCCCATCAGTGTGGAACTTGGCAAGCAGCTGGCCAAAAAGATCGAACCTGAGCTGCAGGATGACGCAGACGTTCATTCCCACGACTCCTCCACCAATGGACTCATCAGTTTCTTCAAGAAGAACCGCTCTTAAATGATTCCTCCCCTTTAACCCTTCCTCTGCTGGCCCTTCTCATCCTTTGAGATTAGTGAATTATGTATTAACGCTTGGCATAGTTCAGACGGTAAGCCTAGACGAGGAGGATGAGCACTTTGTCTGTCATCATCTATAAGCCATGAGACTCTTGTGTGTTGTGTAAGAGTGTTTGACTCTCTCATGTATCTGTGGACCAGTATGGACGACTGTATCTGTTTTGCACTGCACATTCTAGATGGATTTCATGTTCTCCTTTGGACCAAGGAACCACAATAAATGTATTATTTGTCACCTTGCTCATCTGACTGCATATTCTTTTCGCTCAGTAAAAGAAATCCCTCAACGATGACAAATGAGGTGTCTATTACATGGACAAGCACATGTTCCAAAACCATAATTGGTTGTACGTAGTTGGCAGCCTTTCTCTTCAACTGTAAGACATTCATGCTATGCCTTGTGCATTTCATGAAAGTCAGGTTATTCTACCATTATTTGGCAATGTTACATCCATAACCTGTTCTGAAAACATGCCTGATTTGGCACCACCTCTTGTTTTTCAAACATATTACTAAGGCTCAATGTTTTGAGTTGAAGAGAGGAATTTCCCTCTGAATTAGCAAACACACTAACATGTTGTCAAGTAGGATGTTTTCATTCACCATCCTTATTAGCATAACATTGACTTTATATTAAGTGATTGTTCAGGCTAAGTATTATGGATATAGTTCGGGTTATATTTGTTATTCCAGACAAAATATAGTGAGCTAAAAACAGTCAGTTACTTGAAAGGGATGTATTACCAAACCATACTAAAATCAGCTCTCCTGTAAACCTTTGAATCTTATTTCTGTACACAATTCATCTAGAATTACATGAACTTGATACTAAAGCTTGATGGTTGTGAAAGTAGATCTAAATGTTTCTTTAAACATTTAAGTCAGTCCAGGAGACCTTTGAGCCAACAAATGCAATTTTGCGTTTTATCAGAGTAATGCATCCAATTATGTTGTTAAAAACACATTACATTACATTTTATAGTTTCCGTTTGTTTCAGTGTAGCTGTTTGTATCTTGAGATAAAAAACGGACTACAGTTTGTTTATAATAAAATGATACAGTTCACCTTCAGCCCAATTTCTCTACAGCCATAGGCACGTTTACACATGTCTAAATATAAAACATATGATATGCACTAGTTGAGGGCGGGATTCATTTCTGTGTGCAGCATAAAACCTGGAAGATTTACAAGATTCACACTTATCAAACCAGCTGAGCACAATAGACAGGTTGTTATCTCGAAGGCGCCCTTCCAGATCTCCTGATAGCATTGGCTGCTTCATTCCTGTGTGTGGTGTAGACATGGAGGGGTTTATGGAGGGCTGTCTGGGGTTGCTGTATGATCTTCTGGTGGTAGTCTGTGTTGGGCTGCTGCTTTGGCAGGTTGCTGAGGGACGGATGGTGAGATGGTTGGTGCCGCTCGTGGTTTCTGGAGTGACAATTAGCTGTTTGGTCCATTCAAGTGCTCTTAAAGTAGGCATTGCGAGTGTGCTGTGTAGCGTCATCCACTATGTAGGGCGAGAAGGGGTCATGCTGCCTACCCAAAACAAAGTTGTACTGATCACAGGTAAGACACTGTCCTGTTTGCTTCTGTGCATTGTCGGTTAAATTCTGTGTTTTATATCTAAGTCTTGAGAATCAAGATTCTCAAGACTTAGATATAAAATTACTGCTTTAATGAAGCCTAATTTTAAGACAATTTGTTTTGAATGTGTGACATTGTTTTATGAAATTCCTCCCAGTTTTCCAGGACATTCCCTGTCCCGAATTTCCAGTCAAGAATTCAATACAGTAAAGTTATCAGTACTGACATAGATTATATAAATAACAGTATATAAAAAAACATAAGATTAATAATAATAATGATGTTGATAATTAAAGCAGGGGATACAGTATTATAGTAATAAGAATATGATTTAGCGGTAACTGTTCTTAGTAATGAAAATAATATCACTATACAGTACAATTGGTCCCAAAAACTCTCTTTATGAAATTAAATGTGAACATGTCAATATTTCTCTGCCATCCTACTGAACTTTGCACCTTAAACTCTCAGTAAGGTTAACTGCACTGCACTGGTTCCTATAAGACTATAAATCAATGCTGCATTCTTGTGATGTCACAGACTGGCGTTTGTACATATCGCAATGATAAGAGCTGCTGCATTACTACATACTGTAGATGCTTTCAATAACTTCAGACTGCAGGTGGCAACCCATAATGCACTGGAATTGTGGAAAATGTAGCGGAACTGAACTCGTGTTTGTCTCACAGGTTGTGATTCTGGTTTTGGTCATAATCTGGCCAAACTTTTAGACAGTGCGGGGATGAGGGTGTTTGCAGGGGTTCTGGATGAACTCAGTCCTGGAGCTCGGGAGCTAAAGAAAGCTGCATCTCCAAACCTCTCTGTCCTACAGTTAGACATCACCAACAGCAGCCAGATCACAGAGGCACACCAGTACATCAAGAGCCAAACAGGCAAAACAGGTAAGAAAACCTCACAGTGTACAATAAAACATTATGTAAGTTTTAAAACTCAAAACGTTAGCCTAAAAATAGCTTGAAGACAGTCTGTCAAAATGACAGCTTGTGGAATGTTCTACTCTATGATGTAATAGTCTGGATAAGCACCGCCTCAGCAGAAGATCATCAACACCTGCTTCAACATTACTGCCTGTTTAGCTCCGCCCACCACTTTGCACATGTAGTGTAAATAACAAGAAAGGTCAATGCGAGACTACACAGAAACCAAATGACAAAGTTTCTTCGAAGACAAGATGCTCACAAAACTGCATAGCAATCAGATTAAAATGCTAAAACCCCCCAGGTCACTCAAACAGCCTTTTGACAACATCCTAGCAATTACACAGAACACCACCTTAAAAGACTTTTCTTCACCCCAGTAACTTAAGAAACCCTAGAAACCTAGAACATAACCTTAGTGGATAGTGGCCCTTAATTTGAAGCTTCATAAATCGGATATATCTGTTGTGAAACTAACCTACATGCCTCCAGGGGGTAAACATATGTCTTCTGAAGCAGATCGATGGGTTTTTGTATGAAAAATATTAATATTTTTTAAATTATAACTCAAAACACTGACTTCCAGCAACAGCCGTATGGACGTTCTCGAGAGAGTTAGGCTTCAGCTTCTTGGCTGACTTCTGCCTTGATGTATGTCGAAAGCTGTATTTATTCTATGAAATCCTTGACATTTTTTTTAACTTCTCATTTTCAACTTTTAATTTGTTACCAGTGTCAAGTATTGTTCTACCCTCGTCTATTCACTTCTGCACTTATCTTACGAATGTGGCTTACATCATACATCAATTCAGCCAAGAAACTGGATCTTGACTCTCTCGCGATCGCAAATAAAGCAGTTGCCGGAAGTGATTTGAGATAAAAATAAAAAATAGAAATATTTTTGTTATAAAAAAATCATCTATCTGCTTCAGAAGACATGTGTTAACCCCTCAGAGGCGTATAGATTTGTTTTACGCTGATATATCCCATTTATGGAGCTTTAAAATAAGGGACATATCCAGTAATATACACCTAGAGTAAAATATAGGGTAATTTTCATTTTTGGGTGAACTATTCCTTTAAGAACACTGGTAACCTTTTAACAATGACCCAATAACACCAAGTGACCCTAGTAACCCCACATAGCAATCACACCTTATCGATCACAAAGAGCATTCTAGGGAACACCCCAGAGCTCTGAAACTGCTTAGCAACAGGCTACAAACTACTCAAAACACTGTAGCAACCACATAGCAATGTCCTGGCAACCTCCCACACAGTAGCAATAACTTTTACCAACATTCATGAAGAAATGTTACTGTTTAAAGTTTAATAGGCTACATACAGACATGCTATTTTTGACTTGTCTCTTGTGCGCAGGACTCTGGGCACTAGTGAACAATGCTGGAGTGCTGGGATACATATGTGATGGAGAAATTCAGCCAATTAAAATGTATAAAAAATGCCTAGATGTAAATTTTATCGGTAGTGTGGAGATAACCCAAGTCTTTCTGCCTCTGATACGCCAATCAAAAGGACGACTCATCAGTATATCAAGCATGGCAGGTAAACTTTTTGTAAGCATGCGGTTTTGTAGACCTCAAGTACAGAATACTCTCTTACAAAACACGTATCCTAATTCTATTCAGGTGTATAAAATACCACTGAGCACTAACAGCTTTGAAATCAATCATTGGTTTCCTTCAGGAGAAGTTCCAGTTCCTGGATTTGCAGGATATGGGGCATCTAAAGCAGCGCTGACCTTGTTCTGTGGAGCGATTAGACAGGAACTCTTACGCTGGGGAGTCAAAGTCATCATCATTCAACCTGGAGCTTTCAAAACAAGTAAGAATAAAGGCCCTTTCACACCAATAACTAATGATAACTATATTAGCGCTAACACCAACAGACATTATGCAGTTTATTGTATTCTCTGGCCAGACAAAATCAGCATAGCGTGGTTTAATTCCAGGCTGCAAAACAGGTCATGTGTGGCTAAGTATAGTGACCCATACTCGACCCATACTCACCTCAGCCATGTTATTGTGGTTATTCGCTCCCCCCCAGCAACAATGCTGGGCTTGAGACTGGAACCCCCAACCTTCAAATTACAAGTTCCACTCTCTAACCTTTGGGCTACGACTGCCCCTAAGGACTTGTCTGGTTGACTTGTCTTCACAGACATTCAGGGCTGACTGCAGTGACCATCTGGGCAATTAATATGGTTCTAGTACAAACTCTAGCTGCTGCACCAGCTGAAGTTTGTTTATTAAGAGCACGGAGCAAGAAACCAATAAAGCATTTCAATAATCTAACCTTGAAGTCATGTGAAGTCAATGATCCGGCTGAAATGTGTATCACCACAGTAACTCCTTTTTGTACAGTGACATCCCAGTATCTTATATCTATATATGTACAATACATATTTCTAACAGGATTTACAACTTTTGTTTGAACAAGGACAGGCTCAACTTTCGGCATCCCAAGAATATCATGTAAACCTCTATAGTTTGCATTCTCTGAGACTTTCTACCAGTTTCAGGTACGTTATCAGAGACAGTGTGGTATGCATCATTTTGATCTTGCACCTGATTTGAAACAGCATCACGGTCATCTGACACTTGACACACATTCTCTGCATTCTCAGAATCATTCTCTGATAGAAGTCTTGAACCAGACTCTATAGATTAAACAGCATCAATTTCTTGAGGATTCTTAACTCTTACTTCTGAGTGTTCTACATGCTTTGCAACATCTTTCTCTGAAACCACTGCATCATTCTGAGAAGTTTCTATTCTCCTAGGAGTCAGCTGACAGTCTTCAGATTCTAGAAACCATCCTCCATATGTTTCATCCTCATTGTCAGAACTCTCAGCATTTTGAAGAGCTCTGGTTTCTTCTTTCTGCATCTCATGCGCATCCTGCACTTTCTGTTCTGGACTCTGACTCTTTTCAACCTTCTTCCTTCATCACAGAACCATCTTTCTAGACTTCAGGATACTGTGAGAAACTTGTTGTCTCAACTCTTGTTCAATAGGAAGAATGTGATTCCTATGCAGAATCTTGACTGATCCAGTTCCACTCTCAGGCTTAAGTTGGAACACAGGCAAGTTGGGCATCTGGCTCTGGACAACATAAGGCTCAGCACTCCATCTGTCTGCCTTGCAGTCCAAGATCAGGACTCTATCTCCAAGAACCAGGTGAGAGTAATGCAGTCTCTGATCATTTTTCTTCCCAGCCTTTTCCTCTGCCAGCTCGTAAGCGGACTTCAGTTCTTGCTGCATTGTCTTTACGGAACACTGATAAGATTTTGTGGAAGTACCATCACCTGACACACCGAAACTCAGATCAGTAGGCAACCTGGCTTCCCTTCCAAACATAAGGAAATAAGGCGAATACCCTGTGGCTTCATTCTGATTGCAGTTGTACACATGCACAAGATGTCCAATGTGACGGCTCCACTGTTGTTTCTGCTTTGGATCCAGAGTCCCCAACATGTCCAAGAGTGTCCGGTTGAACCGCTCGGGCTGCGGATCACCCTGGGGAGGGTACGGTGTTGTCCAGGATTTCTCCACTCCTAACAGGTCAAACAACTCATGTACGAGCCTGCTCTCAAAATCCCAACCCTGGTCCGCTTCCTCCACATCCATCTAGGCTGTCCATAGTGAATGAAGTATTTCTCCCATAGAACTTTAGCAACTGTGGACGCCTTCTGGTCCTTAGTCAGAAACGCCTGTGTGTACCTTGTGTAATGGTCCATAATGACAAGGACATTGCATATGTTCTTGGCATCGGGGTTCTCTGGATAGAAAACCCATGCACACAAGATCCATCGGTCCACTACTAGACAAATGTGACGAAGGCGCAACTCTCTTGGGCAGAGACTTCTATTTTACACATCTGGCACATGTCTGGCAATACTTTTCCACGTCAACTTTCATTCTGGGCCAGTAAAATCCAAAAAAAGTCTTGTCAAACCCCAAGTGACCAGAGTCATCATGAAGTGATTTTAGTACTATTTCATGGAACGTCTTGGGTATACACAACAGTTTACGACGAGGTCCGAGGTTGGGTGTTTGAGTGCACCGAAACATCACTCAACTTTTCAGCATTAATCTATCCCATTCTCTCATGATCAATGGAAGGTCCTGATGAACTTCCTTCTTAACTGTGGACAGATCTCTCTCTTTCAATGCTCTCCATATTTCTTCAAGACTTTGATCATCTTGCTGAGCACAGGACAAATCCATAGAACTCAGCTTTGGGATTTTGAAGGCCTCCAATGCAGCTAATTACTATACACTCTCACCCTATTTTTAGTAGGGCTCTGCATGTACTTACAAGAGACACATATTAGGCCCACAAATAGATTTTTTAGATCTACATTCTCCAGCAAAGCTAGAGAAGTTGCAATTTTAATTCGTAAAACGGTTCCTTTTAGACATGAGTGATCCAAAGTTAAAGTATGAGTATAATACTATATTATCTGGTCAGGTATGGGATCAGTTGTTAAATATAAGACAGAAATATTTTGAGTAAGGAGACAAACGTCATAAATTGCTGGCACGAGAGCTGAGGAGCTTACAATAAACTACATGTAAAATTAGATCAAACGCTGGGGACATTATTGTGGATCCCAATGGTTGTTTTAAGGAATATTATGAACAGTTATACACATCAAGAGCAAGGGGGTACATCCCTAAATGGCTAGGGCCTTTGAATCTTCCTAAACTGAGTGATGATGCTTGTGAGGCCTTAAACTCTAACATTACTATTCAAGAGATTGTTGATGCTATACAATCTTTCCCTAATGGCAAGGTAGCAGGGCCAGACAGTTTTGGAATTGAATTATATAAAAAGTATTCTGAGAAGCTGGCTCCCCTTTTGCTGAGGATGATCATTCATTCTCTTGAAATTCAAAAAATTCCTGACACATTATACAACGCTAATATCTCACTAATAATAGAGGGTAGGGATGAGACCGAGCCTTCATCTTATAAGCCCATTGCATTTATTAACATTTTTACCAAAATATTAGCTAATAGATTAAATATATTTCATCCGTTGTACATACTGATCAAACTAGTTTTGTTCCTAATAGATTTTCATTTTTTAATGTTACAAGATTAATGAACATATAGTATCATAGATTTAAAAAAAGACTCTAAGGTGGCAGTCTTGTGCTTAGATGCAGAGAAGGCATTTGATCCGCTGGAATGGCCTTATATGGTGAAAGTTCTGGAAGAATGTGGGTTTGGTAGTCGTTTTGTGTGGATTACAACATTGTATGCTCACTCAACCTCTTCTGTACTGACAAATCAAGAGACTTGTAACCTGTCAGAGCCATTTTTATTACATCGTGGGACACATCAAGGATGTCCTTTCAGTCCTTTGCCCTTTGCTGTTGCAGTCGAGCCTCTTACAATCAGTATTAGAAATCAGTATTGGGAAATGTGGATCATTACATTTTCTTGTTCTTTTTCTGTCAGATCCTGAACAGTCAGTCCCTCTACTCTTAGATCTTATAAAATCATTTAATACGGTCTCTGGATATACAATTAATTGGCATAAGAGTGAATTAATGTCTTCAGGTGCTGATCTTAATGCTACATTCTTGCATAATCTCAAATAAATTTTTAAACTGAATTTTCTTCAGAAATTGGAATTTTTGATGTGATATATTTAATTGGTTCTCTGACATCTAGGGTTGTGTTTTTACACCTGAACAAGAAATTGCATTATTTGGATATTCTGTCTCTCTGTTAGATTATGATGCGTCTGTACGTAGTACCATAATTTACGGAATGATTATTGCTAATAGTGTCATTCTAAGGCTGTGGAAATCAGACACTCTTCCTCAGTTTAAGACCTGATTGACATGTCTTACTTATATCTTATTTTGGAAAAATGGAAAGAGTCCGGTATGGAGTTATGGGTAATCTTAAGTAGTTCTATAATATTTGCCAACCATTTCTGGATCATTTAGAACAAAGTAATGTTGACTCTGACCAGTAATGCAGTGTTTAGTATGTTGTCTGCCCCTTACTGAATGTTTCTGTTTTTTGTTTTCTATTGAAACTGTTTATATGCCCTGATTATCCTTAAGAAAAAAATAATGTATTGTATTTTGTTTATTTTTATTGCAGTTTGTTTATTGGTCTGTTGATGTCCATTCTGACATTTAAAATAAATAAAAATACATTTTAAAAAAGAATTATCAGAGAAGCCATCAAGTATTAGACAGTGTTTTAGGTTATTACAGGATGTGGAGGTTTTGGGTCCAAACGTCTTTATGTATTTCAGAATTTAGCAGTCACAAATTACTTGTCATCCAGTTTTTGGTATTGGTATGCTTCATCGGGCCATGAAGAAACATAGAGCTGAGGATCATCAGCATGACAGTGGAAGCTAACATGTAAAACATTAAAAGCAATGGTCCTAGTACTGAGCCTTGTGGTGCTCCATACAATACTTGTGAACAATATGATTAAATAACAATTAAAAATTGAACCAAGTGCAGTTCCACTAATGCCAATATCATTTTCTAGTCTATTCAAAAGAATGTTGTGATTGATAGTGTCAATACAGCATTAAAATCCAGTAGTTGCTACTAATATATATATATATATATATCCACACACACATATACAGGTGCTGGTCATATAATTGTAATATCTTCAAAAAGTTGATTTATTTCACTAATTACATTCAAGAAGTGAAACTTGTATAATGTATACACTCATTCCGCACAGACTGGTATATTTCAAGTGTGTATTTTTTTAATTTTGATGATTATATCTGACAACTAATGAAAACCACAAATTCAGTATCTCAGAAAATGTAAATATTGTGAAAAGGTTCAGACACCAGGAGCCTGTACCATGAATGTAGATGAACAAACTCAGGGTTATAGGATTAGTTTTGGGTTAGTCTCAGCCTCAGGAAACACTTCAGCAGTGGATTTCCGGGGGGCGCGAGTGTTGCGTTTATTTTCAGTCCACCGGGAAACAAAGCGCAGACGTGTTATAGCGGAAGAAAAAGTCCCGTGTTTACTTGAGTGACAATGAGCGTTTACCAATATCAAGATGCTGTTATACGTGTAAGAACAGATCAATGACTTTTTGCTTGTTTTCTTCTACTTCGTTGATTTGCTATGCTAACTGACT
>JAUCMS010000055.1:12632224-12655415 GCA_032357445.1 Enteromius radiatus
ATACAAATATATTATGTAAAGAAAAACTTTTATTTTGGATGCGATTAATCGCGATTAATCATTGCCCAGCACTATTCTAAATATTACAAAATACTATAAATAATCAATGTACATGCATTAAGTGGGTTTGACACCTCAGTTAATTTTTTTTTTTCAGTCCAATAAGCATATTCTGGTGGTATCTATTTTTTTAATAGATTAAAAAAATAAAATCTTTATTAGCAGCAGACATTTTGTAGGTTACTTGTTCAAAAATATCTTCATAAACTAAACACAGTTAGTGAATTCCACAAAAACCACCGAACACAAACACAGAACACATTCCAGCAGTCTCGCCAATCCAGTCTCACACATAGCTGTTCAACAAATATGCACTTGTTATATGAATTTGTGTCCTGGAATTCGAATGGAAATTTTTGATTTGTATGAAAATGAGGTGGATTGAGCAGATCATGCCAAAACAAGCAAACAAAAAACTGAGGGTGTACACCAGGGGTCATCAAACTCGGTCCTGGAGGGCCGGTGTCCTGCAGAGTTTAGCTCCAACTTGCTTCAACACACCTGCCTGGAAGTTTCAAGTATACCTAGTTAGACCTTAATTAGCTTCTTCACGTGTGTTTGATTAGGGTTGGAGCTAAACTCTGCAGAACACCGGCCCTCCAGGACCGAACTTGATGACCCCTGGTGTACACATTTATAACAATTTTCAACTAATCACAATACTGATGTGACACCACATTAATCACTGCATTGTGGGTACTGTAAAAAAACAAGGAACTTATAAACCTTTGGAATAAACACAACATTATCGTCAGCTGGTGTGGATACTGTATATAAATGGCACATTTTATCATTATCGTAAATTCCATTGAAAAAAAGGATTTTTAAAAATAGTTACAGCGTGATAATCAGTGATATTTTTGTTGTCCTGATTCACGTTTCTGATTTGTGCTACTTTAGTCAATAGTACAACAGGATCTAGTTCTAAAACGCCTTTTGTGGGATTTAAGCACAAGTGACACATGGTTTGATAACGAAGCCACGTTCAGATATTTTTAAGTGTCCAAATACCTTGGGAGCCACCGTACTGCATTTTTGCTTTGCTCGATGGGTGTTTGTGAAGTTCTCTGAGCGATCAGATCTGGATGAGGGTGGGCGATACAGGGCAGATTGCGAGGCTGAATGAGCGTCTGAAAGGCTCATCACTGTATGGGACAAGGACGGCTCTGTGATCTCCGGCCCGTCTCATTCATACAGGCATAAACACATAAACCCCACTCTGCTCAGAGAACAATGACATCAAGCCAGTTATTTTAATACACTCCATTGTGTCTGACGTGCCAGCCTGAGCCCTGGTATCTATTTATTAGTTTTGATACATACATATTCTATTGTTCGCAGCATAAGTCGTGTTTTGTTCGTCCGGGGTGGTCTGGGGTCAGTGCGGTCTGTGCAGACCAGCTGCGAGATCTTAGACTGCCTCATTGTGGAGCTCAGAGCTGCACTGGAGATGTTAATAAGATGTGTCATCTGAAATGAACATTATTTATACTCCAGAACGGAGTATTGCACAAATATTTATATATGTATTCACTTTTGTGTTATTTTACTATAACTGATTTTATTATAGTTTATTTTTAATAATTAGAATTTTATTTTATATTAATTATATTATTCATTTCATTTCAATTGAAGATTTTGTATTTTTAAAACATTTTTAATATAAGTCTAGCTTTATAATGTAATAATGCAGTTTTAGTTAATATTCTACATTGATAGTTAGAGTATCACTTACAAGAAAGTCCAGTGTTTTGAATGTGTACACACACACACACACACACACACACACACATATATATTTGTGTGTGTGTTTATTTGATTTTTAAAAATGAATTTTATGTTAATGCAAATATCAGGCATGTATCCTGAGTTCATGGTGAGCTAGAAGCACTCAAAAGTCTCTTCAAGGTGAAATGACTGTGAGACAACAGCTAATTTATGATCTCCTGAGCTGATATACATGACTATATGCCAATGTGTCGCGCCGATAAGATTTCTTTCACAGCATTAATGCATTTTGATGCTTTGTTGCATTTACATGTGCTGTCCGCTGCAGGCATGGACATATATGTCCCTGAAAATAAATGGCTGTATGTGGACATCGCTCTGACTTGCGCAGTTCGGACAAAATATCACAGCTGGGTCGTTTTGGGTCACATGATTCATTGATTAATATTTGGCTTCAAAAAATGACAAGAGGATGATGCATAGCTTTATCTGGCCATCAAACCACTTTAAAGAGATGAATAGCCCTGAGACGAAATTGTAAAGGTAAAGGGAAATAAATTAACATATCTGTGTTAGCAGCAGACACTGATGGGAAGTGTATCAGCTGTGAGTGTATGCTAAGCATTTGTCATGACTCTACAGCATGATCATAAAGTAAGTGTCATAACATTCCAGGGCTGCTCAGCCATTCAAACATTTAACTAACACCAAAAATAGACTCTCTCTCTTTCTAACTCTCATACACTCTCATTAACAGGCTTGTTTTGATACTGTACCTTTAAGACTTATCTATTTAAACATGTAAATGTTATTGGTTGATCTCTGTATGCAGGTGTCGAGTCAGCTCTAGTTTTTCCCTTGTTCTTTCTTCATGAGGATGTGTTATTGGCTTATTCCCAGCCCTGTGTTTGCTGTCCTTTCTGGAATAGAAAATGTGCGCTTTTTGAAATAGCTGAGCTAGTTAGGCATCACTATTTTTGTACATAGACCAAAAAAAAGTCCCTATATACCTACATTTTAGGAAAAGTACACATTTACTGCAGTTTCCAACTGAGATGAACATCAGAGGGGAAAAACACCAACATATTTAATTCATTTTCATACACATTATGATTTTTATTTGGTTAATTTGTCATGACCATACACTTTTACCATAGTGATTTGTAAAGAAATTAACTTTGACAACTGCATTTCCGTATTTGTGACTTCTCTGATGTAGTACACTTGGTCAGTAGCGCACCTGGTACTATGTTGAGCACAGATACAAATCAAATAAACAGCTGTTTTAAAGTTTTCTAGGCAGGTCTAACATTAGTTTTTAGGTACAGAAACTGAATAAAGTAATCACGTGTAAAATAGCATTGCATAGTTCACCCCAAAATGTAAATTCTGTCATTAATTGCTCACCCTCATGTCGTTCCAAACCCATAAGACCTCCATTCATCTTCGGAACACAAATTATTATATCAGAGACCCTCCATAGACAGCAATACAACTGACATGATCCCAGGTCCAGAAACGTAGTAAAACATCGGTAAAACATTCTCTTTATTGTGACAGTTCAGTGGAGCTGTAGCCATTTAGATTCAGACAGGTGATGTAATTAAAATCAAGAGCGGCTGACCATTTGCCAAGCATTCACAACCCGTTCACATTCTTTACCTCAAAAGACAGGAACTCTAGTGTACACTGTATTATCTGTTCAGTACAGTAGTTCACTGTGAGAGGTGATCTGCTCTAGTGCGCTTCCACAGCATTATTATTTTGGGTTTTCTGGAATAAAACTTAAAGCAGTTTGAGAAAAACCTACCACTCCATGTTCAAGGCCTGCCTTCTCTCAGAGGAAAACCAGATGTGTATATCCGAGTAGATAATTCTTTAATAGATGAAGGAGTGTGTGTGTGTGTTTGCACATTTGTTTTAGGGATTTGAAGAACTCTCAAGACATTTTGTAATTATATTTTATATTTCGTAAAGTGCAACTTTATTCTCAGACTTGCAAATTTGTATCTTTCAATTCTGAGAATTGCAATTTTAATACTAGAATTGCAAGTTTATACGGTCATGGACACAAATATTGGGCCCCTTGTAATTCTGTCCCTTAACATAATATTTGGTAGCACCACTTTTGGAAAAAATAACTGAAATCAATTGCTTCCTGTAACCATGAATGAGTTTCTTACACTTCTCTACTGGAATTTTGGACCACTCTTCCTTTGCAAACTTCTTCAGGTCATTCAGATTTTGAAGGAGATTTGAACCTCCACCATGTTTGACTGTAGGGACTGTGTTCTTTTTTTTTTGAAGCCCTCATTTCTTTTTCTGTAAACAGTGCTATGATATCCTTTACCGACAAGCTCTACTTTTGTCTCATCTGTGCTATGTGGAACATTAAGATCTCTGGAGATGGACTTGTAGCCTTGAGATTGTCCGTGTTTTTCCACATTTTTTTCTCTCAAATCCACAGACAACTGTTTACACTTCTTCTCTCCATGCTCTGTGTGACACACAACACAAAGATTTAGTCAACTTTTCTCCATTTTAACTGCAAGTGCGATTACTATATTGCCCACAGGTGTATCTTAATCTGAATGACCAGAGCATCACATGCTTGAAAAACTATTATTTCTTACAATTTTGACAAGGTGCCAATAATTTTGTTCTGTGTGAAATCTGATCAAGTTTGACTTTTCTGCTCATTTATTTTGTTGTTGTCATTGTAGTGCAAACAAATACAATAAGCACGTGAATACCAAAACATTTGCAATTGGAACAATTTTCTTAGAGAAAATTGACAGAATTGCAAGGGCGCCAATATTTTTGGCAATTACTGTATTATGCAACTCTGCTTCTTTCCTTTTCTTTTTTCCTATATATATTAAACTAGTTTTGGTCATTAAAAATTTTGCAAAGTGTTATTACTATAAAGTGAAAATAATTCAATAAAATAATGGCAATTAGCTGTGTAATTAATGTTTTATTTGTGTATCTCAGGGAATCATATCACCTTAAAAAGCTAAATGAAAGGTATTTTTATGGCAATTTTATCGCAACAATAAACAATTGCTGTTGCTTGCGAATATACACCAAAACAAGTTTGGATGTGCATGACTTCCTGTCTGAGTGGTAGCAAACGTTCTGACAAATGCAAATGAAGTACTCACAACTCGTCTCATCCATTTTTTATATCTTTTTTTCATTTATTGCAAATCAATAAAAACTATGTTTGTTGACATATTGTCAAGAGTTTCAACATGTATTGATGAATAATATACAATAATACTAGAAACATCTATTGAAAAAGCATAGGGAGATGTATATAGAAAATATGGAAATTTCACATTCACTTGAAAGCCTCATAATCATAATAACTTTTTTGGGGGGAGAATCAAGATTCATATGGGAGCTAAGTGAAACTGAAAGGCAGTCACAGCAGCTTAGTGTGAAGCAGTATAAAAACGTAAGGATTTCTCAAACACTGACTCGGCGCACACATGCCGGGGCAGTGCTAGCCACAGGCACTTTAAAATGCTTTATTAACATGTATAGAGGCAAATATCATCTCTGTGAAGTGGAGGAGATCAGGTGTGCTGCGTATGATATGAGGCCGCAATGACAAGGCTTGATATTTATTCAGACAGGCAGGAGTCCCATCAGCCCCTGCAGCCAGGATCATCCACACATATATTACTGTCAGTGCCAGGTACACCCTGAAAACTACAAGCACCTTTTGTCATAGAAACTTGAAAACCTGGACTGTCCCTCCTGGGCATGCTGATATGAGGATGAGTTCTTATTCATAAAACATGCATGAGGTTTTCTTGAACATATTTCGTAAAATTTCTGTTTTTTTTATTTTAGAATGCTGATGGGCTAAAACAATTGGTGCTGTTGACTAAGGCAACACAAAATATGCAATTTCATGAGTCGGGATGCCATGTTAAAATTACCTGCCAAATTTTATTATCAGGAAATATGTGGTCATAATGCTGAGATATGTCTGGAGGAAGCATAAAGATGCATTGTCTTTGTCCTTGACCTCAGACTAAACCAAAAATGTAACAATAGACAACATATTACATTGGATGCGATCGAGTCTGTGAGTGATAGATGTACAGTTCATTTAAAATATAATATGCTGCTGTGAAACAAAAAATTATTAACTAAAAAAAAACAAACAAACAAAAACACTTGGTTGTGAAAATTTGGTGCAAAAATGTATTTGGTGTGGTAAGTGCTCGTGCTCTTTTTCCTCCTCTGTGGAAAAGAGAAAAGTAGTGAGCGGCGTGCATGTGGAGCTCACCAGTGTGGCGTTTCAGCGTCTCTATCAATCAATCTTCTGTCTATCTATCTATTTATCTGTCTGTCTATCAATCAATCTTCTGTCTATCTATCTATCTATCTATTAGTGGAAGCGGTCCTGGATTCACTGGATGGTATTCTGGGCTCCCAGATGGCCTGCCAGCGGGTGTGAGTGGGCTAACTCGAGCCTCGGTCTTGGACTTTGGCACCACAAGAAGATGTTGTGACACAGTACAGCAGGCCATTGCGGACAACAAAGTGGGGGAGAGGGTGAGGGGCCGCTGGACCTCCTGGCTGCCAGCACTCGCACTTGACGCCAGCAGTGTTTTAAGCGATCGTCCTCCTTTTGGGCTCATCCGAAGGAACCTCTTTCCATGACCTGTTGGAAGACATCATAGAATAGGTTAGTATCACAAGAGGGGGCCTCACCATCTCTCTTGCTGTCTGACGTTAGGAGGGCTGGTTCCGATCTCGGCCCACCCGCAGCCCTCCGGCGTCGTTGGCACGGTTGTGCAGGCTGCACGGCTTGGGCGAGGGAGTCTTAAAACCCGGCCAGTCACGTCCCAGCAGTACCAGCACTGGGAGGTGTTTAAGCAGCCCGACCTGCATAGACTATGTCTTGTGGCCCTTCCACAGCGTCAGGAGGAAGGTAGGAACCTGAGTGGTGTGGCCGTGCACACAGGTGATGGGGCGATGAGACTTTGAAACTGGCCGGGGACCCAAAACATCGGGCCTGACGAGCGTGATCCCACTCCCGTAGTCTAGAATGTCTCGATGCAGCCAGCCCTGGATCACGCAGCCAGCAACCCATGTGCAGGGTGGCAGGGGTGGTTCAGAAGGCATGGGCTCATCACAGGGGTTCGGGGCCCCAGGACACCGCAGCAACCTGTGGACGGCCACTCGCTCTGCAACCTGAGCTGGAGTGGGGAAATCCGCTTGGGCAGGCGGGGCTTAAATTCCCACTCGTGGAAGAGCTGGGCGGCCACGGTGGGTGACAGGCCGAGCGAGAATCCTCCATCCTCTCCTGCCGCTCAGCGAGGCGGTCAAAGCAGTGTTGCTGGTGGACATTAACCTTGGTGAGCTGCCGCAGTTGATCCTCCATCCGCTCCAGGTGCTCGTTGTGTGTTTCCAGGGCGACGCTGATCTCTTGGCAGGATCTCTCTGTCACACTATCTATCTATCTATCTATCTATCTATCTATCTATCTATCTATCTATCTATCTATCTATCTATCTATCTTCTGTCTATCTATCTATCTATCTATCTATCTATCTTCTGTCTATCTATCTATCTATCTATCTATCTATCTATCTGCTGTCTGTCTCCATTCGTCAATCCATTTGTCTGTATTCATCCACTCATTTATCTATCTATCTATCTATCTATCTATCTATCCCATCAAATGGGCAATAGAGCATGTGTATCAACATCTCACTGCTTAAATCTTTTCCTCGTCCATGTCATGCCTGTCAAGCATCACTCAAACATCATCATTTCACTGACAGATCTGCCCCAGCGCAGTTTGCCCCCTCCCAGGCTTCATGTCACCTCGTGTGCTGGGATTGTTTGGTGTTTTGTGATTCTAATGTGGCCTGTGCTGGAGAGGCGCTGAACTGAGGTGATTATGATGCTGATGTGTGTGGATATAGACGCACACCGGAGAGGAGAGTTCTGACAGATTCATGTCCATTTAAGCTGTCCACACCGCTCACATATGAATGCATAAAGGAGCTATTAGCATATCCCCTTCACGTGATTCACAAGACACCATGCAGCACTTTGACCTTCTCTATGTGAAAGGTGTTGCAGAAAGCATCACAGAATGGTTATTTCCCAATGAAAATAATATTATTTAATTTAATTGTGTAAATCCTGATTACACAAAGAACAATAAATGTATTATAGTGGGTATAATATGTATTTCTAGTGGGCTATGAAAATAAACAGTTCAATATTAAAAAGTTGTAGGCTCATGTGATGAGATTTTTTCTTTCTCTCTGAAGTGTTATAAGCTGTTAGTGTATAGGTGCCATGTTCTGGAGAAGCTGTGTTTCGTTATGAAAGTGGAACTACTTTGCTTGTACTCCCAAAAGAGGGCGCAACTAGAAATCAGTAGTTAAGTTGTATTCAAAACACCTTTCCAGAACAGTTCAACACAAATATTAGAGTGTGTACAGCGCATTTACAGAGAACTGATTCCTGAACCTGAAACAGAGACTATAAAGTGGAGCAATTCTACCTTTATTATTTGTACAAATAATGTTCTTTTTATCAACATATGAGCTCTTTAAACAATTGTCTTGGAATAGAATATTAATTAAAAACCTAATAATAAATGACTGAAAAGCTGTATGCTGGCTGTTTTATTGCTTCAAATCAGGGCTATTAACTAATGTTAATAAATTAGTTAAATGTTAAATGACAAAATAAAAAAATAAATAAAATCCATTAAAACTATATAGACATGTTTATATAGACAACAAAATAAAATTACAATTTTTGCTTTCAAAATTCTGAAAACAACTGCATCATGTCTGGTTATATTAAATGTTTTAATGGTTTAAATTAAGTCTTAATAAAATATTCAGATATAAACACACATTATTTGTTTTACTTTGCCAGACAAAACAGTATAGCTACGCTAAATCCGACCAGCTATGAGAGCACCTAAATGACCTCATAGCAATGACACTTGGATGAGGGCGGTTAATTACAGAAACACAGACACAAAGAGGCATGAGGCCATTCATCACTGCAATACATCCACTCTCTCTGCATCACAACGCCGCTCATATCACACTTTATTAGGCCACAGATGCACTGGCATTTACAAATGACTGCTGCCTATGGAAAACAGCACATTTGCCTATATTTCTGCATACATTTCTGGGGTTTGATTCAATGTCAAGGAGAGCTGCTCTCCATAGCTGTCGTATTCACAGAGATAAGCACTGTTTTATTCAGTTCAGTGCTCTTTGACACACAGCTATAAACACACATCGGAGAGTCAGAGAATAAAAACATATTTAGAGCATGTTTGAAATATCTTTTAACAAATTGCTCAAGGTTAATGGGGCAGTTTCAATAAAGAAGATATTTGAAAACTGTCCAAAAATCACATTGTACAAACACAAATGTCTCTTTAACCATATTTTGATTTAATCTGAGAGAAAATTTAAGGCAGAAGTGTCTTAATTTATCTCATGTATTTATAAATCAATTCCACTTGTTCAATAAAATCATATGTCATAAGCATGTTAATACTTCTAACTTTTTATATTTCTAGATTGTGATCTCATCATCATATAGAGAGTTGGGCTAAATCATTTTAACCTATAAAATAATGATAACAGCATACTAACCAGTTGGAACAACCTAGCAACCACATAATATTATTACTCAGCTATATTTCAGTAAAAGAATATCATTGATATGAGTGGTTACTCAGACCACTAAGCAAATTTGGTTATGTCATACAGTATTAACAGTCACGACACCCTAGCAACCACTCAACAGCACCTTAACAACCATCAAGAACACATTAATGTCAACCTACCAGTGCTTTAAAGGAAGAGTCTCAAAATGTAAGTACATTTACATACCATGTAGATGTATTTGTTTCCTCATCAGATTTTGAGAAATGTATAATTTCATCACATAATAAGCAATGAATGTTCTGCAGTAAATGGGTGCCGTCAGAATAACACAAGTAATCCACACCACTCCAGTCCATTTTTGGGTGGACTATCCCTTTAACATCAAATTTTTAATTTAATCTGAGATCAAATGTATCTGCTGTATCAATCAATCATATTTCCTAATGATACTAATCATTCTTATACTTTTTATATTTTCTAGATTAAACATATGTGGCACAGATGTGAATGAGATATCATCATAATATGGAGTTACGGTAAATAGGTAACAACTTATAAAAATAGCCATGAAACTCTAGCAACCAGCTGGAACACGCTAGCGACCACATAGTATTGCTCACCAATGGCTGCAATGAATGGGTACCATCAGAATCCAAATAGCTGATAAAAACATCACAGTAATCCACATTGCTCCAGTCCATCAGTTAATGTCTTGTGGACAAAAGCGGAGTGTTTGTAAGAAACAAATCTATCATTAAAGGAACATTTACTGATGAACTGGAGTGGTGTGGATTACTTGTGTATTATTGTGGTATTTTTATCAGCTGTTTCGACTCTCATTCTGACGGCACCCATTCACTGCAGATGATCCATTACTGTTCGAAGAGTGAGCCTGAGGGTGAGTGTATTTTTAATACCAGTAATCTTAAATAATTTTAAGAAAATGAAGAGTTAAATGATAGTTAATATCAATCAAACGGTCAGCAGAGCTACTCTACCATAGTACCACTTTATTTGGCATGCAGTCCCCTCTGTGTGTCACAATCAAAAAATGGCAAACTCAGCTGTCCCGTGCATGGTATTCTGTTTTACAGCAGCGCTGACTGATCCCATGGTCATCAAAGAGTCAACACAGCGTTTATGATCAGATATGATCTGAGCCATACGGATGCCTCACACAATGCCATAATCACAGTGTTATCAATAGTCGGGGTTTGGGCTGGATACGTTTAAGCCCTGCTGGAGATTTGGCCGTTGCTCTGTTATTGAATATTTCCATTGTCAGGCCAACAAAAGTGTGATGATCGCAGGCAAAATGCTTACACAGGAAATTCTTTCTTTGCATTGTAAACAGTGGCTGATGTCAGCAGTTTTGAACAGAAATATGTGATGATTGGAAGAGCACTGTTTTGTTCCTCTGTGAGGAGTTCTTAGAAAAAGCTGTCCGGCCTGTGGACAGTTCGACAGCTCTTGTGTCATTCTCTGTTTTCATGTCACTGTCCTTCCTTTAAAACATGGGAAAGAGTTACACATATTTTGCAGCCCAATTCAGCTAAATTACTTCTAATACAAGATTCAATTACATAAGAATGTTGTTCTTTTTTTTTTTTTACTTAATAATGTCTGTCTGAAATTCTTGTAATATTGCTATCACAACAATGCAGTCCCTTTGACATTTTCTATAAAAGTATTTATGTAAATGAGTCTGGTGCTACTTATATTTCTGGACCGGTGCACTTCTTTTCAAAATAAAAAGGAATAAGAAATTATATTTTGCATAAGGAAAACACAACCTATTTCTTTTTCAGAAACATTAACCCTAAACTCTCTACTCCAACATATAATACATTTTTTATCATTTTGTTTATACTTCTTATCAAATGATTTTTTTTTTCTTGTGAATTTGATTAATGTTATACAGCATTTATGTTACTGTATTATACATTAAAGACAGTACAATATTGCTGTATGTATAAATACATAATACTTGACAGATGTATTGTTATTTTGCCTCACAGTAAGACAACATAGTCTGTATAGTAATTTATATTTTCTTTGAAATAACACGCTGCATAAAATAAATGTCACATTTTGTTTAATGCCACCTACATGTCTACAATACTTTCTTTTGATATTGGGGTAAAACATACCCTGGACATGCATGCAGATGACAGATTTCATGCCGTTTCTGCGCAATGATGATATGAACTGTTATGTTATATGAAATAATTCTGTATAGTCATTTTAATTTTAGGAAGAAGTCAAGCCGCCTTTTTGGCAGCATCCACATATCTGGGAGATCTGGGGTTGTAAAACATCAGCTAAACCCTAGTCACCCGTCAGGTCTTTATCCACCTGCTTGCACCTCCAGTGCCTCCCATCTGTTTGAATCAGATATGTATCTGGAGAGCTCTGGACTCCCTTGAGCTTCATTCTAGCTGATTGCTCATTTTATAATGCTAATGGTGGCAGGCGGGATGGTGTTGGGTTCCTGTCAGCTGGTCTCTGCGCTGGGAAGGGTGTCTAATAGACTTTGACAGTTAAGAGGGCAGATCTTATTCACAGAGGGATTTGGTATGTTGTATTATTGTGGACATATTACTCAACGGATCTCAATGATGTTTTTGGTTAAGCAGGATGTGTCACTATGGAGGAATAGAACTTGCTGGAAGAGTCCAGTAGAACAGCTCTGCACACAATGGACCGCATGTTTGTATGCACTATTTAGTTTCTTATTACAATTAAAAAGAAGGATCTATCTTCGAAGAGACCAAGACTCAGTAAGTAGCCATATTGTAGCACATTAGCCATGTGAACAATGATCACAGTAATGATAACCACAACAGTCGCAATTTGCTAAAAGCACATTTTATCACCTATTAAACAGACTTCCAGAGTCCAAACAACAAACGCTTTGCTGACCATCTGTCCGTGTGGTTTACAGACATGAGGTAGAGCTGATGAGTAGTACCTGCTCAATGAATGGCCTCTATTATTCTGTTTGGTTGTAGAAGTATCATCTTCCATTGGCAAAGATCATTGCGTATTAACACAATGTGTTATTATTGGTAAGTTTATTGAAATGTAAATGCAGAGGACAAGGTGACCTAGATTTTTATCAGTAGAGAAAGGGCATGAATTCTGCTTGTGTGGAAGTAGGGAAAGAATCATTTCTTTGTTAAAGGTAAATCAGTGAAAGAGGAGACAGGGGATTGAAGGTATACACACTCATATGGTACAACTTTAAGTAAAATTACAAAAGCACGCTCCTTTGAATCAAATGGGAAATGAAATGCTTTGTATAAGCCATACGCAGAGACAGTTGAAATGGAAAATGGCTTTGAGAATGCAGTTGCCATAATATACAAGACATGATGCCACAACATAAAATAAGGTCATACATAACAGTTCCTCCAATGTAACAATATAAATGTACAGAGCATTTATTTAAATGGTAAAAATAAAAATAAATAGTGTTAGTATGGTTTAGTGTTTACATTTACAATCTAAATACTGCATGTATAAAATAACACAGAATTCAAGCACAAAATATATTAATGTGAAACACTGACCGATAAGTACTTTTTGATAAGAAATAGGGATTAATTTATCCATTAAATAGTACAAATGTACCTCATCACAAATCCTTTAACGAGTTTAGCAAATGTACTGGATGAACACCTTCAGTTATTAAGAAACAAACAAAAAAACTTAATTGTAAAACAAAATGATAGCTGCATACAATATTCCTCAGCAAAACGACAAAAAAACATAAAAATAATACAATCAACACTACTTCAGTTGTGAAGATCAGTCCTAACTAGGGAACATTAACAAACAGCAAAATTTGTACTACATAGGGTACAAAAATCCTAAAGAAACGACACGCATATTAAAATTGCATCACATTCGAAGGTACAGGTTTGCACACTGAAAGACGAAACTCAGTTCGTCGCTGCTGATTTGTTGTCTTCTACCAATTGCCGGAAATGAAACGTTGCACCATTTTCGCTCAATCTCTCAAGCCAAGGTAAAGTTCTGTTGAGTTGCAATTTTTCTATGTTTTCCAGTTGCCTGACAGAAATCGACAGGTGAGGTATGACACCATTTTGAATTACAGGTATTTCATTTGTCCTTGCACCCAAACCGCTCGTGAGAGGGGTAAATTGGCTCCAGAGGCCTAAGGAATTTCCATTACGTACTTTACCCACAACATCTTTTGGAGAGGAGTCCTGAAATTGCTCGGAACTGGATCTAAGGAATGGACCATCAACAGAAAGTCTGCGACCTCGTCTGGCTGGAGAACTGCTCCACATGTGAGTTCCCATATGAACCTAGATAAAAAAACAAGATGTACAATGCAAGTAGGTAACTGGAAGGCTACAACTGCATGCAAAATAAGTGACTGAACATATTTAGCAACTTTTAACTGATGTACCTTCAAATTTCCTTTAGTGGTAAATGCACGTCCACATATGTTGCAGGCGAAGGGTTTCTCACCAGTGTGGGTTCTTTCATGAATTTGCAGTGCACTTGAAGAAGAGAAGGTCTTCCCACAAGTGTGGCAGAAGTGCTGTTTAGCTGTTCGCCGAAGTGATGTTGCTGTTAATGTTGGTGTAGGAAGTACAGGCAATGTGGAAGCTGTTGAGCTAACTACACCTGTGTGTGAATCTTTAGGATCTTTTTTGATCAGCCCATTGTGGTCAACCCTTTTCGAGGGAATAATTGATTCCATGGAGGGTAGAAACTGGTTTGGTGGAAAAATCAGGATCTGATTTGCTGGCTGAAACAACTGTGAAGGTAACTCTCGCATTTGGTGGGTAAGCATGTGCTGTTTAAGGTTACCTTTGGTTGAGAACCCTCTATTGCATGAAGTACAGATGAATGGTCGTTCTTTGGTGTGACTTCGATAATGAATATCCAGAGCACTTTGACAGACAAATGTCTTGTTGCAGATATCACAAACATTGCTTTTTAGGGAACCCCGCTCATTAAATGGAAAAATCATGGTCAAACTATCTTTTGGTGTATCTCCAGATGTTCCATCAAGTAATCTAGACACTGTAAGATTTGGCTGTAGGCTTGAGATTTTTGATTCAACAGATTTCAGATTTCTGTCAGTTGTAGTGTATTCTTGACTTTCATAAGCAGAGCCATTGGGGGAGGATGGGTTCCAGAAGGAAGTTGTCTCACTGACGGCTGAAATCCTTCTTCCTACACTCTCGTGGTCACTATCAAATGAAGATAATCTTAGGGTTGAGCATTCTCTATCCACTGATCCATTCCCCAAAGTCAATTTATTGACGTTTGACAAATTTTCCACATTCAAACCTGCAATCTGACTCTCTGACCCAGTTGCTATGGCAAACTCAGAAGAAGCAGGTGAAGAACATAGACTGTCCGGTAAAGAGGCTATAACATCCATGTTCTCACTGGACAAGGTATCCTCTTCCAAGGTTCTACCATCTACAGAGTCAGCATCCTGATCCATGGGTTCTGCACAGCTATCATGCAGTGGGACATTGGGAATGTGACCACCCATATGCATGTGGATATGCTGCTGTAGAACCATTGCATTTGTAAACTTTTCTTGACATATAGGGCATGAATGCTGTATTCTAAGAGGTGTCATGGTACGATGAATGCTGTAGTGTGTCTTGAGATTGCCCTTGGTTGTAAACGACCGTCCACACACTCTGCATTTGAATGGCCTTTCTCCGGTATGGGTGCGGTAATGCATTTTAAGGGCACTTTGACAGCTAAGAACCCGGTGGCAGATTGCACACTCATTGGGGTCAGTACACTTCTTGTCAATGTTCTCCACCAACTGCTCCAGCTTTGACGTCTCAGATGCTCCAGGAGGATTTGGTAGACTTCCAAAAAGAAACCTGGAATCAAGCTGCTCTGATTTTAGCTCGGTTATTAAGGTTGTATTGACCACGGTATTAATAGCAATGTTATCTCTTGAACTTTCCCCTGAGGTGCTTAGTAAGGTAGCAACACTTAATGGCTGTGTAACCTCTTGAAAATTCTCATTTGAAATTAGAGGAGAGCTATGACCAAATCCCTCTTGATGTCCATTACTTTTCTCATGCACCTCACTGAAAACAGGACTATGATGTTTAGTTATTGATACTCCTTCCTCCTCTTTTTTAATGATAGGTAGAACACTTGGCAAAGATGATGGCAGCCTAAAGCCAAGTGAGTTACCCACTGTAGGTTTACTATCCAACCAGTTGAGAGCAGGCTTCTCAGGAGGCAGAGACATGCCGTATGGAATACCTGTGCTGGTTGGGATGTTATCTAAATGCTCTGGAACCGGATAAGGATTCATTAGTATGTTAGGATACTTCTCCTTGTGACGTTGGAAATGGACTTTGAGATTCCCACGAGTGGAAAACCGATTTCCACATATGTTACATTTGTAGGGTCGCTCCCCAGTGTGAGAACGCAGGTGTATCTGCAAAGCACTATCACTTCCAAATACTTTGGCACAGAACCTGCAGTTGTGCTTGAATATACAATCTTCAGATGGTCGCTTGTGTTCACATACACTTACATTGAGGGGTTTGGCTTTCCTATGCTGGGCTAGGGCAGTCAAAGCATTCAGGTCCTCCACAATCGCCCCGATACTAGGCAAGGAGTTTGCAGACATATTAAAGCTGTTTGGTTTATGGGGCAATTCGAGTTTCTTTAGAATCCCATCTGTAATTGAAGCAGGAGATTGTGCAGGACTTTTTAAATGAGCTGTGCCATCAGCTGTATCACTGACTGTGTTACCACTCGAAGACTGATTACTACACAGACCACTACCAACCTTTGATGGCTTTCCTCTGTTTTCATCAGTCATTTGGAAGTTTTCTTTATCACCCCTTAAGTCATCTTGTGTGTTTTGTGAAATCACACATTTAGATGGTTTAACATTAGCAGCTAGGTTTTCTACTAGCCCAGCAGCTGCTGTGAGCTGTTCAGAGAGATGTGAGCTAAGTTTTATCAGCGAACTGGTTTGAGACAGACCATTGTAGGTATTTGTGGCCACGGGAGTTTCAGAATTTTGGGTTCCTAATAGCATTATTTGGCATTGAATTTCTTCAATTAGTTTTAACTGCTGCACCTGCTGTTCCTGCAGTGTTAACAGCTGCTCAATCAAACCAGATGCAGCCATTTTGCCGTCGCTAGCATCTCTGCAACTTATCTTTGGATTGGTGTCATGTGAGAACTGAGCAACAGCAACTTTGGTGTTTTCTAGGTTCTCAATGAAGACATTGCTATTAATGGCCGATATTTTACATAACTCACGTAAGGTATTCTCTTGAGGTAGTACAGTTGAGAATTCTGTGCTAAAACCATCAGCATAATCACTGTTTTCATTATTGTGATATAAACAAGACTTTTTGCCAATGTCATGACTACTGTTTTGAAATGTGTGTAAGAATTCGTCAGCTTCCACTGATGTTCCATCATTAGAAAAGTCACAAAGTTCATCTGTATGGTCATTACTCATCACTCCATCCGAATTCTCCTCAGTGTTGAAGAATGGTGAATTCACTGTAAGGCCAGAAGGTGGGAAATCTAGGCTTTCATTTTCACTTACTATTAGAACTAATTGATCTTTTGAACAGTCTTTCTGATGTTGGTATAGGTCTGTTGTACTGGAAAATTCAGCACAGCATTGTTCACAGATATGGACATCGCAGTTTGGAATGGGGTCATTCTCCATTGTATGATCTGGATTTCAAAAAGAATAAAAGATTTTTTTATCAAGATTTTTTAAATAAAATCATACTAGATAGAAACTAAATGTAAAAGACAACACACAGTAGCATGCATCTCAGATGTAATAGAATTCATGACATAGTGGAAAAATACAATTCTTTCTATAAAATTACTTCCTAGTTTCTAAGTATAACCAAGTATATTTTTGAATTGTACCAAGTATTACATATTGATTACTTAGCAAAACCTGTTTACATTTTACAATATATTTAAGGCATTTTTAAACTGATCTAAAATTATGTAAAAAGAGTAGTTCATATCTAGGATATCCTTGACATTGTGAATATATATGTGGATTGATTGACAGGTTTTGTTTTAGATTAAAGCAGTAAAGTTTAACAGTAGGAACTATCTATTACAAAACAATAGTGCAATAATAAGGTCTGTTTTTCTATACACTTTACCACAATGGCTAATTTTTTTATCTTTATATCTATATGTGTGTGTGTGTGTGTGTGTATAGAATGGATAATTTAGAACAGTTCTAAAATAATAAAAAAAATAAAAAAAAGTTGAATGGTTGAGTCAAACTACTTATACTACTTCCAGACTGTCACTTTTTATGGAATGTTATTTATTTAATTGTACTATAGTGAAATGTGTGCAATAACAGAACTGTGTTTAAAATGTGGGACACAGCTAGATATTGACAGGTATTGACTATGTTTTGAGGTACACACACACACATATACATATGTATATATATATATACACACACATACATTAAAGCTGTTGCAACATTATACAATAAATTGAACTGATAAAACTTTTCCAAACTAGTGTCATAACATAACTTCCCGTGGTATTGGGGAGATGTGGAACAAGTTATTGTAACAAGAAGAAAGAGTTGTAATAATTGCTTTGTATTAAGATCAGTGGATAACAAAGATATGGTGCACACATCACATACTTAAAATTAAAATTTGCGCGCTTTGATCTAACGCCCTCAGCATGCTGTAGCTCAGAAAGTGATAGAAAACTTACCGATGAGAACATACTGTGGCTTAGCCTGTTTCCTCCGGGACATGTTGGATTAAAACCTGTTTTCTCCCTGAAGAATCCACAAGTGTCCTTACATCAAAATTAATCAGTGACCGACCAAAAGCATCCTTGTCAATGAGCCCCGGTCAGGGTGAACCTACCGCAGGACTGTTTACATATTCATCATAACTGAGAAATAATAAGTTGGCAGAGATGAAGTTGCGCTGATCACACAGGAATGAACAGTGATGTCAGCAAAAAAAAAATTAAATAAGTTAAATAAGCGAAAGCCGTTAATGCATCACCGCTCTGTCGCTCACAATATCCAAATTAAACACACTCCCACAACTCAAAACATGACAACTCCAAGACCGCAAATCCATGAGGAAATTCTTTGACAGCGTTGAGAGTTCAGCCCCGCCCTTCAATATTTCTATTGGCCAGCACGGCACACGGTCACGCCTACCCGCCATCATATTGGTCAGTGTGTTTCAGATAGGCGTAGAGTAGACTGTGCTCATTAAAGCGTGTACGAGAGCATGAATCAGTGGCTGCTAATGTAAAGGATTATTGTTTCACCAGCAGCAACACAAAACCGCAGTGATGTAACCTAGTACCACTTTATAATATATCTTTAATTAATAAGTCATTTTTAAATATTCTAAACATATAAATATTTAATATAATTAAATATAATTAATTATAATTATATATAATTAATATAAATATTTATATTGCATCAAACTTTAATGCCATTAATGTATATTAACTAATATCTGTTAAATAGCATTTTGAAATAATGACCTTCATGGAATTTATTATAAAGCGTTACCAATATAATTTTGTTGTAAAGTGAGTGGGCGCAGTTAAGAAATGCTTAATTTCCAGGACGATCTACTTTGAAATATAAAAAACAAGTTTGTCAAAGTTTTTATTAGTTTGTAATTACAGCATGTAACAAAAGGTCTAACCATAAACCAGATGTCATCCATAAACCATAAATCATAATTTACTTCCCTCATGTCATCCAAACCCCAATGAGTTCCTTTCTGAAGATCTGAACATGTTTCCGCGTAATTCATTAATGAACAGGGAAGCTTCAAATGCTTTCAAAAGGACGCAACATCACAAATAAAGTGTCATTAATGTTCTCAACAACACCCGTGTACCATATGATACGTCTTCTGAAGATGTGTGACAACTTTGTGAAAGAAGTAGACCGAAATTCAGGTCGCTATTATTCACTGAAAGGCCTATTCTTCCCTCCAGTGATCCAAACGAGTCAGTGAGCTGAACTCTAGAATCGGTTCGGTTCGAGAACGAATCATTTTAAACCCGTCGTTTTAACCGAATCAACGGAATCGATTCTTTTAGTGAACAACAACGTGTCTTTCCCTCACACAAAGCTCACAGTTCGTTATACAGTTTTCCACATAACAATCGAAGAAGATGTGAAGAAAGGCATAGCCTTATAACAGGGTGAGTAAATAAAGACAATTTTTTAAGTAACCTTTTTTAACTAGTCCGGCAAGACTTAAACTTAAGATATAAGTATATTGTAAATTGTTATTTGTGAGCTACGTGCTTTATTTATTTACTTCAGATTTCTGTTATGTTTACAAATAATTTGTGTTAGTTGGTAATAACCTTTTCTGTAAAAAAAAAGTAATAAAATGGAAGCAAAATAACAAAAGAAAAAGCTAAATTCATAATTCAGTGCTGCTTATCCAGCCTGCATTACAAACTACAATTATTTTTAGCATGTAGTGACTTCATTTGGCAACAAACACACATTCATTATTTCCAGCCAACTTTTGATTTACTCATTCACCTCTAAAACCACACACACACACACACACACACACACAACCCTTAAAAGTTTACTGTGTCCAGTACAAGTCATTATAATCAAATGCATTAATAGACGATGAGCCACGCTGCCGCACAGAGCCTAATGATATATTTTGCATGGTTGTCTGTTTTTCGAAAAACATGATTTTATTAAATGCCACTGTGATGTAAACAAGTTATTTTTACCTGTCTCTTCTTCTTGTGTTGCTGCGAACAATGAAGTGTTGACCGAAGCGGTTACCTTATACTTGAGGAATTTTCCTCTGCTCTTTGATGGTGCGTGAACATGACTATTACTGTCCACCTGATCTTTTGATTCATGGTTCTTCCGTGCGGCACACAAATACATAAATACATATGTCACGTTGGTTTTGTGTGAACAGGAGCACACCAGGTGCTCATCCTGCGCTCATATGAGTCATGCTTTACAGTCATTAGATATGAAGGGCTGTGCGGGAGCGCTATTATATGTGGCCTAGGGTCCTTAGCAACAGACTTGATATGGACAAATGATACCTTTACTTCCTACAAAAACAAACACAGCATGCCAGCACTGTCTGACACAAATGTTTTCACACTATATGTGCATAATTATCTTCCTGGACTTCCTGCTCAGGAATATTTTGTTTTCCTCAAAGCCGTGGCTTTACACATCATTTTGCATTTTCTGGTTGAATGCCACATTGCCAAATGTAGGTCAATAGAATCTGGTAATGCATCAGTAATGATGAATTATCTACATTATCTAATTTATGTTCATTTATATATCATATATATCACATATGTGACATACTTGATACAATATTCTGAACCTTTTGAATGCCACAGGCGCATCTTACTGTTTAAAGGTTTGGGATCAGTTTTTGAAAGTCTCTTCTGCTCAGGAAGGCTATATTTATTGATGAAAAATACAGTAAAAACATTTATGCTGTTTTCCAAGTGAATACCTGTTAAGAAGCAGGCTGAATTTTCAGCTTCATTACTCCAGTCTTCAGTGTCACATGATCCTTCTGAAAACAGTTTTACATATATTTATGAATTCATGATGTTTTTGTTTGGGATTCCTTATGAAAAGAAAGTTCGAAAGAACTGAATTTATTTGAAACAGAAAGAATTTTTTAAGAATATACATATATATATATATATATATATATTTACTGTCTACTTTAATACATTTCATGTTCCCAAAATAAAAGAAAATTATTTTAATCCATGCATCAATCAATCAATAACAAAATTTAAAAAGTCTTTTTAAGACTAAAATTTGGTCGATGGACAATTTAAAATAAAAATATAATTTTTTGAATTTATATTTTTAAATTCAGTCCTTGTTCAGTCCACTGACATTTATCTGTGGATTTAAGAGTCCTTATAATTTTTGACCTATTCCCAGTATGTTCTGTATGAGAGTGTATGTGTGGATTGATGCCTGCCACTGCTGTTTTGTCTGGGGTTTCGCTAAAACCTTTTTATTTTTTGTTCTTCCTCAATATCCTGTGAAGATTGAGCTACTTAGACAGTCCACAAAAGCATCAGATGAAAGATGGAATAATATGTTCATTTTCATAGTGTTAAAAGACAAGTGAGAAATACATTCATTCCCTGCCACTCTTTTTCATACAAGAACTCAAACATTACCAGCACACTGCAAAACTGTTAAAACCAGTTCATTTAGAGAGGTTACAAAGCATTTAATACTTTATTTTTGTTGTATCACTTTAGTTTAGGAACCATTTCTCACTACTAAGCTGCTTATTAGATATGTACATTAGTATGTATAAAGCACATATTAATGCCTTATTCTGAACAATAAAACTCAACAATATTAACTATTAAAAAGCAGCAATTAGGAATTTCTTAATTCAAAAAGGCATAGGTAATAGTGAATATGTGTTCACTAATATAAAGCATTATTGTTTTGGTCTATATATTGCTTTTAGGATATTTTTGATGTTACTCCCAAGAGAAAATCGAAAAATGAAAACTCTATAGTATAGTATACTTTTGTCTTTTGCTCCTCAGACAGATCTTCATATGAATTCACTGATCTTACTGTATGTCAGCAGGCGTCTCAATTGTGTCTTTTTTTTTACAGTTTGAAGATGAAAAACCTGAGGAGACCTGAGCTCTGAGCTATAACATCCTCCTCACTGGCTGTGTTTTTACTGCTCTCGATCGTTCACCAGCAGGTAAATGCTCCAGGTTTGATCAAGTGCAGATATCTCATGGAAACGTTCTTAAGGATGGCCTTGGAGATGAATTAAACTCGCCAGGTTTTTGCTCTGTTCATTTTTGTTTTTACGAGAGCGAGCGGCCATTACTGGTGGGTATTGTCTGACATCTGCATAAATGTAGCGCATATTTATGATGTGTCAGCTGTGTTTGTCAGGCCGGACCTCACGGTGCGCTAAATCCAGACCCTAAAGCTGCCAGCGCTGAGGGGCGACTTCAGGATTGACAGGTCTGTGAGTGACAGAACGAATATTTCTTCAGGAATATCAGCTCAATGGATTACTCAAAAACAAGCCTGGGTTTTTACTGCCTCCGCGTTTCCACTGCTGCTGTGATTGTAAAGAACCAGAGGATGTATATTTAAGAGAAAAAACAAAACAAAACTGAATGTATTTTATGTTAGATTTTCTCTTGTCAAACTTTATTAAATGTTGCTTTATCATTTTACAGAGATTCGTCATCAGTCCCAAGTTAGTCATTGAGAGTTAGTTCAATACATTTTAACTGTACATATACAGTATTAACAATGTTAAATGTTTTACAGACCAATTAATACTGCAAAAGGTCTTCCAGTGTTTTGTTGATAGCCTACATTGGTTTGTTCTTCCATCTAAAATGGTGTCTTAGATTTCAGATGGTGATGACATTGCTTAATTGCTTTTGTAACAAGAAGACGCCCATAAGAAAAGTAGAGTTATACCTACTTTTATCTTCAAAAAGAAATGTTTTTTTTTTTCTCGAAACATTCTGAGTAAGAAAAAGAGAATTATTTATATATAGATTAATTAATTATAATCTATCTGTTAAAGGGCCGGTTTCCTGTACAGGAATTAGATTAAGCCAGGACTAGATCTTTGCTAATTTAGGACATTTAAGAGTTTTTA
>JAUCMS010000055.1:12655515-12667277 GCA_032357445.1 Enteromius radiatus
CAGTTTATACAGCTCTTAACATTTATTTTAATCTAGGACTAGTCTTAATCCCTGTACGGGAAACTGGCCCAAAAAGTTTAAGTATAATATTAACAAACAAACAAATAAATAAATATTCTTATGAATTACTTGACACGGACACATTCATTTAGTCAAAACTAATACTTAAAAATGAAAAAAAAAAAACTCAAAACTTTTGGCAACCTGTAAATATTCAGCAGCACAACTATTTTAGCAGTTATAATAATAAGAAATGTTTCTTAAATGCAATAATAATGATAATAATGTAAACATTCTGTAAGAGATTGTTAAAGGATATTAAAAAACCCATTTGTGCATTTCATATCATATTGCATATTCCTTTAGACGCTGTTCAAAGGCTTGTGATTGAGAATTCAGTTATTTTAAGGTATTATGTGTATGTTTTAAATGTCATATATATTGTATATGTATGACTGAAACAATTAATCTGTGACTGAATATGAAAAAATAATTAAGAGTGTCACATTAAGATGAGGTGACAAAACCACTTTACAGTTTAAAAAACTTTTTACAGTTTTATCTTTTTTACTTAAGTGTGATAACTTAAATAAATGCTGTTACCTGTAGCTTTATATTTGTATCTGATTCAATCCAATGAGATTTAGACCCTTTCTGAGGCCAGTAAATGACCAAATGCAACACAATAAGCGTCCCGGGGCTCTCAGTGATGCTGAGTGATTTGTATGAGAGCAGCATGTGGTCATATTTCAGACGCTGAGATCACACAGTGACTCACGACCAGCTTTCATTCAGACTCAAGAGCAGAAGTGCTGAGACTCACACACAGTTCCCAGAAGCTCTGAATCATTTCCACAGCGATGATGATGGAGGTCAAATCAACACAGGTGTTCCCAGCCATTCTGTTCAGCCATTAGATAATGTCTTGATGTTTGATCGCTAATAATAGGAGACTCCATAATTTATCCCTGTGTGACTAAGAACAGATTTTACCGCATAAATTCATACAAGTAAGCATGACAGTGAAGTCAATAATTCCTTATAAGAACAATATCAGATGTGAAAGAGACTGGGATGCATCATTTCTCCATTCTCTCATGAATGGGGTTTTGGTTCCTTGCTGCTGTTGCCTCTGGCTTGCTTAGTTGGGGCACCTAATTTCTAGTGATTATCGTCGTTTAGATTACAGAGACCATCTCAATCTCATCATTATACTTTACCATCACTCTATTCTCCTACTTGATAATGTTCAGTGCTTTCCAACAATCTGTATTGTTAAAAGCACTTTATAAATAAAAGTGATTAATTGATAATATGCATCCAATTAGAAAATGATTTAATCAAAATTGAAGATGAAGCTCACAGTGCAAGTAGCAGCTGCCTCATACACTGACCGAAAACACACAAACTGAGGAACAGCTTTGAGATAAGATGGTTCCCTTTCAATTCGGACACTTCTACATTGCTATGGGGAATATACTTTCTCCAAAATACTACTGAAGCCTTATTGAATCACGGCAGTGAAACTGGCCAATGGCCTTCAAGCGTGCGCAATATGAGGGGGGTCCCCAATCTATAGTGAGTGGTGCATTCCACGACTTCGCTATTTTGCGAATGAATGGCATACAAGTGCTGCCTTATATAGAGTGCCCCCCCTCCCCCTCATATTGCGCGTGCTTGAAGGCTATTGGCCAGTTTCACTGGCGTGATTCAATAAGACTTCAATAGTATTTTGGAGAAAGGATATTCCCCATAGCAATGTCTCGTTCCCTCATTTCAGGGAACCAAGGTTTCGTGACTAACCGGATCGGGTCGAACGGTTCTCTTTGCAGAACCGTTCCATTCTGTGTCGATCCGAGCTGACTGTACGGTTCTGGTTTCATTTTCCACTGCCGGGCTGATAGCGGATCTCTTTGAAACGCAATTCCAATACGTCAGTTGTTGTTGTGGTAACACAAATGTTTACATATAATGTGAGGTGTAAATAACCACTGGAGGATGATCCAAAATTTATTTAGATTTTATTACTAATTTGTGTTTACATTACTCAAAACAAGTAAATAGCTTAGCAAGCTACAGAGAAACTAGCAGCTCACTTTAGCAAGGTTCAAAAATTCCAGGCCAAGAACGGTTTGTAATCATGCTGCGCCGTTCCAGGCTCATGTGGAAACAGAAATGGAACCGTACCTGACAGTTCAATGAACTGTTCGGCCCGATAGTGGAAAAGCGGCTAAAGTCTTGTGAAATAGACACAAGACATTAGCCTGACCACTTTGCAATGATAACATTCTCCCACTTATATTTTTAGCGCGTCAGGTTAAAAAGTTGTGAATTTAGTTATGAATGGGGGCCACTCCCACACGCTTGATCCACACTTGGCATTTCTCCCCCTGGGTTTTAGGATTCGTGAAGGGTATCAGATTTGCACGATCCATACGAACAACGCTTCAGCATGTTTCCCCTCGCTCGAAAGCTTGACAGACCTCCCGCTCCTAGCTACGGTTGCTAAGCCACGCTTGGCCTGTGGCGGATTTCGGGCGTGGCTTAGCGAAGGGTAAATTATTATAACTGTTTATGATCGATCGCTAAGTCACAGATACAGCAAGTTATTCAGATACAACCAATCAGAAACCGCCCTTACGCAATCTGTGTTAAATATTCATTATATTTGTACAGTCATAAAGCGTTGCGTTTGCCAGAGGAAAGGTTAAACGTGTCGAACGGTGGTGGTACAGGCGTCGACTTAAGGTTTAATTAACAGTCAATTTACATTGTAACATTTTCTTTGAGAAGCAATTAAAACGCGTATCCTGTAGGTTACTCGCTGGATGTGATTTTTCAAATGTTTTTAACATGTTATTCATTTATTATGAATACGCAAATAAGTATGTTAACCCTATGTGAAATCTTAAAATTCACTGTTCTGGATTACAATGCTAACACACTGAACAAGCTAATATTTCACAGACATTTTGTGTATTTTCCCTCAAACGTTGAACAATGACTGGGGTAGCCTTTATTCATCCTCTGGCTGTGAGGGACCTTTCGATATTAAATTCATACAGTGTGTTTATGAGTAATGCTGAATCATGTAAGATGAATCAGGTCGTCTGTCTCAAACTCACTGCAGCTTATTGTGTGATTTGTATTATCATAGTGTGCACTAGATATTATAACCCGGCGATATTTGAGCCCAGAAGCAGGTCTCTTTGTGTCTGCTCTCACGCTTTGAACTTTGTTGATGACACATCACATGTGGCATGGGTCCACGCTCCTGCTCTGTTTGGGACGAAATACAAGAACATATACGGTCTTGGTGTTTTTACATGTGCTTTTTATATTGTATTTGCATAATGTAGTTCATTTGCACGTTTTGACAGTATTTTTGTGTCTTTTCAGTCTTTGAGAGATGAAAAAGTTCATCCACTCTTTTACTGCTACAACAGATGTACATTTGAGAAATAACTAGAGGATTCGTGAATTTGTAGGCATGTTTAATTTACATGCATCTATCTATGGAATCATTAATCCTTTAATAAGTCACATCTAAAGGCCTGTGTGTGAATTTATCATAATACAAATCCATAACTCTAGTGCTCCATCTGCTGGGAAAAATGTATTATACAGAGACAGCAAAACAACCTATTTATTTCATCTCCACTTTCAAGTCCTATATAGCAGAAATTGATGGGGAATCAGCTTCAAATGATCATTTAACATATTTAAAAGCCATAATGTTAAACATTTCCCAACTTTCTTTTTATTTTCACTGGAACAGTAATTTTAACTAACTGCTATTTTTAAATAATAGGCCTACTAACTTGTTTGCTGGGCTATTGTATGAAAGCACTAAACTATTACAAATAATAATTTTCAGTAAATCAAATAAAATATTAGATGAAACACTTAAGCTTGACAAATATTAGAAGTGATGCTGGAACAAATTGGATAAACTGGAATAAATAAGTATAACCTTAAGTATTATATTACTAAATATGACTAAAACTGACCCAGAATTAAAGCTACACACACACACACACACACACATTCACATAAATACAAATGCGTTAAAAATGCTAAACTTGCAAATTAAAAGCTAATTAATATATATGTAGTATACAATACTAATATATTGAGATATGTTAGTATTGTGTATATATATGTATAATATTTTAATCCATATGTAAGACAGCATAGACTTGATTTACAGTAGAATAGCACAACTTGAGACCAATTTTCGTAGGAAAAATGTATTAACCATGGATGATAATTTAATGCTGGGCCGCTGTGTTAGACTCAGTAAAGCGGAGAGATTATCAGGAAAGGCAAAAAGTTCAGGAGAAAAGGCACTTACAACAAACACATCAAAGAAACATGATCTTATGTTAACAAGCAGAAACTATTGAAAAAATCCTTTCAGAACTGGAGAGGAAATAAGATTCGAACACGTCTAAAACATGCAACATGGCAAATAAATACATCAAAAGAGCACTCACCTCTACTTATAACATGATTGTTACCTGATGTTATAATTCATCTAACGAACTACAGTTAGAAAAATAGCATAAATATATAAACCAGCCTTACACACATACAAGACAGCAAATCCACAGAGTTCACATACATCTCTATACATTATAAAACTCTTTATGAAAAATAACACTTTATAAAACACACACAGCAAACTCAGAGCAAGATCTGCAAACAGATTAAGTGCTTCAAATCTCCTTCAGTCTTATGACACATCCGAGCATTTTAAACAAACTCCATGTCTACAAAATACTCTTTTAGCTTCAAAAATATCTGGGTCATCGTGGCTTGATTGTGTTTGATTGGATGGTGATCTTTTTGTAGCCCGTCAGTTAGTTAAAAATGGCTTTAAAGCAATGTTTCTCCCATAAAAATGAAATGATCACGTTGTTCTAATCCTGTACTTTCTTTTTGTTGAACACAAATTTAGATATTTTGACAAATATTCATGCAGCTCTTTTCTAAAGTAAATACACAATATGCAGAGAAATACAATAAGATATTATAGATTTAAAGGGGTCATATGACAATGCTAAAAATTTCATTATTTTGTGTATTTGGTGTAATGCTATGTGTTAGTGTGGTTTAAGGTTAAAAAAAAAAACTCATTAGTTTCCACATGCTGTGTATTAATGTTACTCTGGTCTTCTGAGATGCATTGATTTTTACAAAGCTCATCATTCCGAGAAGCAAGGTGTGCTCTGGTGTGACGGAAAATGTTACACCCTTTACCGTATTTGGAAACATATAGCATCTCTGTGACAACAATACTAAAGCGATAATAAACGGTGGAGACGTGTTTTAAGTGGACGGATCTTAACTTTTTATAAAGAATCTCCCTTTGGGTTTGAGACTTTAGTGGGCAACTTTACGGATGAGCGCAAACAGCTTGTGACACTCCAAAGACAAAGAAAAACCTGAAATGGCCTCATATGACCCCTTTAAGAATTCTCTCCTAGGACTTCACTCCTTCGTTTTAGAAAAAACTACCGCCACATTGAACTAATTTGTTTCTTCACTTTGCAGGTGTAGTTCACCCAAAAATGTAAATTCTGTCATTATTTGTTCACCCCAATTTCATTCCAAATCTGTATGGGTTGCTTTTTTTCTGTTAAACACAAAGTAAGATCTTCTGAAGAATGCTAGTAACCAAACAGTAGACAGTAGCCATTAACGTCCATAGCATGAAAGACCCTATTAGCGTTCTTCACAATATACTCTGTGTTCAACAGAAGAAATAATCTCACACAGGTGTGTAATGACATGAGGGTGAGCAGATGACGACAAAATTTCCTGAATTTGCTCACTCGGGGCTACTTGCTCTTTGATTGGTGGAAGTTCCTGTACAGTTTTATGGGTAATGTAGTTTTTCACCAGGGATTCCACTGTTAAAGTGCCCCTATCATGAAGTTTGAAAATTAGTTTTTGTGATCAAAAAATCCTGCAAAGTTTTAATTCTGAAAGTGCACTGTGTATAAAGTTATTGTCTCTTAAAAGAAAGAGTCGACTCTGAATCATTATAACGAGTCATCTTTAAAACAAATCCCAAGCCATTTCATGTTAACGTCAACATGAAACATTAGAATATTGGTCTTTTTGGGTTGTTCTGAATGAAAATCCAAATGTTTTCAAATCTGTTTAGCTGGTAACGGCTGTACACAAAGCAGCACTGTGCTCACAAACACTGCTTTACCAAGCATTACATGCTAGATTAGATAAAAATGAGACTGATCGACCAATCGCGCAAAAAAAGGGGTTTGGAAAAAGGAATCGGTTGAGCAAGAAAGGATAAAAATAAATGCATATTATAAGACAATGTAAGTGTTTTTTGACCTTGCATGCATGTCAACCGGTTGGAACTCACAAAACCCAAATATGAACCTTTTATAACCTATAATAGGGGCACTTTAAACACAATTATATAAAACATAAGTTGAAATGCAAACTGATGGCTTCAACAAAAGCATATACCATCAATTAAAAACGTCTGAGCATTCAGTAGATCTCTCTTTAAAGGTTTATAAGTTATTGTTAAAAATCAGTATTCCTGTGCAGAACATGAATGGCATTTTAGCTTCCAGAACCTGACTGTTGTGCTCTCTAGAATACAGGCTTGACATAATCAAACATGAGTATTCAAGCATCTATCTAAGCTGATGTGTGGACAGGACATTTCGAGACTCGTGTCTGTAAATAAATGATTTTGGGGCGACTTTAGGGGTGTTGATGTTGTGGACTCATCAGTGGGAGGAGCTTCGGTCGTTGGCCACATCCTGTAGGCGTCTGAGCAGAGCTGTCTGATTCTCCTGACAGAGCCTTTTGGCGGGAGACTGCTGCTCTTCTTCCAGGGCGATACTTCGCTTCTTGGTGGGCGTCTCGCCCGTTCTGATCATGCTGTTAATCTCTCTCAGCCGCTATGGAATGAAGTGAAAAATAATTTAAGAGCTACATCCCGATGAATCTAAAGGGTAAATCTGAACAAGAAATAATGTTTGTTCTTTTACGTTAGATGGGCTGGAGCTGATGTAGTAGAAGATTTTGTCTCGAGGAGAAATTGGGCTGCCGGTCTTGTGTGGAGAGATGTAGATGGAGTGATTGTGGGACAGGAGGACCCGGCGTGGAGAGCCAATCCTGAGTGACGGATAGGGACAGAGGGGAGGAGCTTCAGCCTGAAAACACACACAATTATAGATATAAATCTGAATCATCACTGAACTGACTGGAGTAGAATAATGACAGTAGTCCTTTAAGAGTTGCTTTACAGCAGAATGTGAATTTGTGTCATATTTGAAGACATCAGTGATTCTGTTGTTTTCCTGTTTATTACTGTGAAGCTGCTGTATTTTATAAAGTGCTGTGGAAATAAGGGTGACCACTGCAATATAGAGGAGGGGCATTAGATACCCCGTTTTTTGGCGAGTTGCTGGAGTAACGCAGAGCGAACGGTTTGATCTGTTTGATGTAGACGTGGTTGTAGAAACGGATGAGGTCTCCCCTCTCCTCCTCCTGCTCCTGGGGGCCCCCGGGGGCCCGGGTTGGGGTGGATGGGGCGCTGCTGGGCTGGGGAATGGGGAGAGTGCTGCTGGAGCGCATGGACACAGGACTGCTCTCACCGCTGGCTGAAAAACAGGGTCATTGTAATGAACACACGAGCTACAAATGATTTCTGCATTCCCAGAGTCATAGCAAAAATATTTTTAACTGAAACTGTGCTGTATCTTCTCTTTAGTAATTGCTAAATTACAGAACTACCAAAATAGCAGACTATCCAGAGTCAAAAACGTACCTTGTTCTTGTCCTCCCTCTGTGGGTGAGCACTGTCTGTGGGTGTTTTCACTGTTTCCTGAGTGGCGTCTCTTTCTTCCAGAGATCAGCACACTCCTGTACACCTGAGATACAATCTGTATTAAACCTTTATTAACTCATGTTAACCTCTTCCTTACTGTTTTTACACATGCACTGAAGTTACACTCACGCTGCTGCTGGCCTGAGGCTGAGATCTGTAGCACTTCATGATGTTCTGAAAGGACTTATCCTCTTTTGTCACCTGGAAAATGGACAAAACGGATAAAGCAGCCATTTTTCTTACTTACATGACATATTGTAGAAAGAAACCTTAATATCACGCATCATTGCACTGCAATTTTGACATACATTAAACTGCACACTAACAAAAACTGTGACAAAAGTCTAGAATAAGAGCAATTGCTTATAAATACACCTATGAATAAATACCTGTGTTTGATGAATAATGTTTAAATACCTTAGTCATGACGTAGATGGCACACATGAGGAGTTGGTCCAGATGTCGGTCCATCATTAGATCGGTGCAGTGCACTAGTGAATACTCAAAACATGTCCAGATTTTCCTGCGCAGATCTGGGCTGATGTCCAGTTTAGCACACAAGTCTCTGAGACGCACACTTGCAAGGTGATATACCTGATTGGGGAAAGGGCAATTATTTAGAATTGAATGACATCTATTGATATTTCAGTCATGACAACTCACAAACTGAACAGTTTAAGCGTGATAATGGATATGACAATGTTAAAAAAAAGATCAGCTACGCACACTGCTGCTGTTGGACCTGCTGCTACCAATAGACACCCTGCTGTGAGCATGTTAGATATGCTGCTGCTGCATAATCAGGCACACGTAAATCTGGTAGAAGATGTAGACAGGTGGTGCTGGGGGAGGTGGAGGGTTTCAGAAGAACAGATCTTACTATACCTTGCGGAAGAACAGGCAGAGGGAGCCGGTCTTCTGTGCTCGTTTGGTGGGTGTTCCCTGCTGAGGGCTCTTTCTGTCCTGTTTGGCAGGACTGGGGATGTTCTGGACTGTGCCTGTGGGCGTTGCTGTCAGCTGCTGGGCGGTCAGGGTGCCCGTCAGAGCCTGGGCACTGAGCGTTGGCAGAGTTGCCCCACTCTGACCCGTCACGCTCACCTGCACCGGGATGAATGTGATGCCACCGCTCTCATTTGCTATTCCTGCAAACAGTGTAAACAAAGATATATCAAAATAATATATATTAATATAATATATATATAAGAATATCAAAATTGTAATTACAATATTTTTTTTGTAAAATATATTATATATATTTTTACTGTTAGAACTGAAAATCAAAAACTATATTTTCACAGATCAATAATTGTTGTAATTTTGGGTATTTTATTTATTAATTTTATTTTATTTAATAATTTCCTACATGGTCTCTGCTCCTTCTGCCAATGAGATTGCTTTGTCAACATTTTAATAGTCTGGCTCAGTGTTTGCTCTAAGCTCTAAGCTCATTTTTCTGAAACCCTCCACCTCCCCCAGCACCACCTGTCTAGATCTGCTTAGAGATTCATCTACTATAGTTCTATTCATTAAGCACATCTCACATGCTCATTGCAAAGTATTGATATGAGTGTTGTTGTATTGATATGAGGGTCTTGCTTTAAAGATTCATAAATGTACTGATGATAAACTGATTATTTTGTAAATTGTTCAGCACCTTGTACAGGTATGGTGACCGTCTGACCATTGTTTGCAGTGACAGTAGCTGTTGCCATGGTGACCACAGTCTGTCCAGCTGGAATGGGGCTGACCAGAGATGGCTGGGCCACTTTGACAGGCTGAGCAGGCTCGGAGGTTGAATCTCCATCCACAAAGAGGCGGCGACAGGCCGTGCCAGTAGGGGGCGAGCTGTAGCGGTCATGGAGAGATGTAGGAGATGGAGAAACTCCTGCGGGAGGAAAATAAATGACAATAAAATTTCTGTTTATTTCATCAAATGTATAAAAATTAACTTGCATTTAGTCACGGCTTGTTTTTTTCAAAGTAAGTTACCTTTTCCTGCTCCTTTGATATTACTGCTGAACTCATTCTTGTTGGGAGTGTGTGGACTGCTTCCTGAACTGTCCTCCAGGTGTTGAGGAGGCATTACCTGTAATTCATTTCACACTTAAGAATATACATGTTTTATTATATTTTTTATGTACTGTTTTAAAGTATCCTAAAATGTATCCTTTTTCCAGAGGGATAGCAAACATCACTGATCAAGTTTATGTGGTTATAAGCGGTTATATTATTCTGACCTCCTGGCAGGCAGGAACGCAATTCTTGGCTTCTCGGATGCTCTCCCACAGCGGGGAGTTTCCTTTCCACGCCAAAGATTCCAATACCTGCTCCTCAACACGGTTCAGATGTTTGACTACCTCCCGGAAAAGACCCTCCTCTGCCCGTACCAACACCTCAATCACCTGTGAGCGAGATAAAGAGCTTTGACTTTTATAAACGAATGCATAGAATTTTATTGTTATTATCGTATTATCTCTATAGTCGTTTACCTTGTAAAAGTGATAAGCAGGGAGGTCAAAGATTTGCAAGACTCTTGGAAACTCTCCTGGTGGTCGATATGAGAATATGACAATCTCCAGGCAACAGACGATCAGTGACCGGTGAAATATATCTTGCTCTAGAATGCCCTGATACAAACAAAATTACATTCAGGAGACATAATTACCTAAAGTGTGCTGCTAAAATTCAATAGTTTTGGATGCCTCGTGGCTTAGTTAAGACATTTGTGATTTGTGTGAAGATGAAACTTACAGAGAGGTCCATATCTCCAAGTCTTTTCTTCTCCTGGTTGATTATCACCTCCAGTGATTTATAATAAAGTGCCTCAGCCAAGCAAAAATACTTCACTGCAACGTCTGCGAAAAAGGATATTCCGATTATTTTGATCAATTAACAAATGATCATTGTTTGCATTGTGGTAATAACCATTAGCCATTAGAAAGTTTAATATGACATAAGGAAATATGAACATGCACACCTCTTGCCAGCGTCTTGTTATCGTCTCCTGTTCCTTCATAATTCTGAAGAAAAATCTCTGACATTTCCTTCAGTCTGGCTGCTATAGACTCACTGGGGTCTCTTAGACATGATCTGTTACATACAAACAGAAAATACCAATGATTCCAGTGTACAGCAAGTTTCATGGGTCACTGGAATCACTGGAATCCCAATTCACTGCAAACTTTAGTATCACATTTTACTGGAATCAGTATATACTCAAATCACTTAATCACAGTTCACTGGAACAACTTATACTATACTAATAACTTATTGACAAAGTTTACTTGAAACAGTGGTATCACATTTCACTGTGATCATGATTCAATTGAACAAACATTTTTACTGGCATCACAATTCACTGGAATCAGTTTCCTGGAATATCTGGATTCATCTGGACTCTGTTTACTGGACTCTCTGGGATCACAGTTTTACTGGAATCTCTGTTTACGGGACTCTCTGGAATCGCAGTTTTACTGGACTCTCTGAAACCACAGTTTTACTGGACTCTCTGAAACCACAGTTTTACTGGACTCTCTGGAATCACAGTTTTACTGGACTCTCTGTTTACTGGACTCTCTGGAATCGCAGTTTTACTGGACTCTCTGAAACCACAGTTATACTGGACTCTCTGGAATTGCAGTTTTACTGGACTCTCTGAAACCACAGTTTTACTGGACTCTCTGGAATCGCAGTTTTACTGGACTCTCTGAAACCACAGTTTTACTGGACTCTCTGTTTACTGGACTCTCTGAAACCACAGTTTTACTGGACTCTCTGGAATCGCAGTTTTACTGGACTCTCAGTTTACCGGACTCTCTGAAACCACAGTTTTACTGGACTCTCTGGAATGGCAGTTTTACTGGAATCTCTGTATACTGGACTCTCT
>JAUCMS010000055.1:12716626-12732985 GCA_032357445.1 Enteromius radiatus
ATTACGTCAAGTCGCTAACAGGAAACGCGCGTGGTGTAAACAGCAGCCGGTGAGAAGTAAGTTAACGTTACCGTCAACTACAACTAGAAGTATGTCAGTGCATTATAGTACAGTAAATATTGAAACCAAGTGAACACATTTTTTTTTACTCATTTTTATGTAAACATTTTAAATGATAAAACTAAATAATGTGTTGAACTTCATCTATGGCTATTCTCCAAGAGCGCCTCTCTGATACTTCATACATCCATTTTTTAAAATAGATAATCTTAGGAATTTGACAATCATACAATTTTAGCAGTGACTTAAGTGTCCAAATAGTTGTACATCACAGACTGAGTAGTCAGCTGTTGAAATGTAATCATGCAGGCCTAAATATACATGACAGAACTGATTTATTTAAAAGGACTTAAGCTGGCGTTGTAGTGCAGTTGTAGTAGTCATCTTCAGTCTGCTTTGCCAGATTACAGTAAAGCATCTCCGCTGGTGTAATGAGCTCTTGAGCCCGTCAGCACCAAATGTTTAAATGGCTCTTGCTCGGGCCACTGACCTGCCCAACACATGATCTCATTGGCCTTCACAGAATGCAGCACGCTGTTATTCTTTAATTACTGAGGTCTTAGCTGTTAACAGCCTCCGCTAACGACTTTTAATCAACCAGGATTTGACACAGAATGATGGTCCAGTGTGGAATTTCACAGCCATGTACTCGCAACCCCTTGCAGGCAGATTTTATCCAGAGCTTTAGACTACATGTGTCGATGGAATTCAATTTGGATCGGAAACAATAATGCGATTAGGAAGCTATGTGACCCAGGGCGTTTAACTATGGCTACTTTTGGCCCTGTGGATGTAGAAACTATTTTAAAACACACTCTCACTTTAGTTTGTTAGCTGTGTATATAAATGGTCTTTTATCTGCCTTGCAAATGTCTACATTGTGTGTTAAGGTGAAAAAAAAAAAAAAAAAAAAACATGAATGAAACAAAATGGCCGCCTCCTTTGTCTTGCTAATGCTAATTTTCTTGCTAGCATTATACATGTCTTTTACTGATTAATCAAAGGTTTCTCACCAGCAAAAAGCTTCTGGTTCTTCTCTATAGAGTAAGTGTCAGTTAAATGTGAATGAATTGTGTTTATTGCAGTGCAGCGCCGGTTGTGTTTGCATTGGCAGAGGAGAAGGGTGTCAGATGGACTGTAATTAGGAGTCAGTGAACAGACTGTCCTCTCGCTGGGCTCGGTGCGTTTGATGCTGTCGGGACACAGTGCTGTCAGTTTGGCCAAATCCAACAAATTTTAAATATTGGGTCAAAGACACTTCCTGTGAGCTTCCTTAATCTGCCTGCACATGCGTGCCAAAGTCATTAACACACACTTTAACAGTTCCAAATGAGCATATGATTTTAGGGAAATATGGCATGTTTGCGTAGCATGAATAGCTGATGTTTTGAGGCACAGTTTGGGGGCAATTACAACATGCTACATTTCTTGAATCACAAGTGATGACACTTATTCAAACATGCTCAGTCCAGTATTATAATTTTTTTTTTTTTTTTTACACATGATTCGATATATATTCCTTTTCATGTCCTATATGCTGCTGTTTTAATGTTTTTGAAACTTGTTTCTCTTTTATCTTAGCTTTAACCAACTAATAATTACCCAAATTACCTAATTTCCTTTAGCAACAGATATTTTAATTGTATTTAATTCACAATTACAATATAGCTCTATAAAAAATAAATAAAAAATCCGTAAAATTTACGATAACTAACTAGCAGCTCTGGTTCCCGGAATGTGACCGTACAAAATATGGTAACAATGTTTTAGGTTTTATAGTGTTAAGTTAAATTTACAGTTACATACTGTAATTTCATTAACTGATATAATGTTAATATACCAGCCTATTAAAGTACTGACATAAGTTTTGTATCTTTGATATACACTGATAAGCACCAAATAGGTGATGAGAAAGCCACATGATGAAACAAATCCCATCACAAGCAGCTTTTAAATATGTGAGATTAAACTCAAATATGCAATAAACATTAATTTGACAACATTACATGTAACATACAACCATAATAAACATCACTGATAAGAAAACACTAAGAAGAAACAGAGTAATTAAAAAAACAAAAAACATAAAAATCTAACAAAATTAAATGCAATTCAGGGAATTCTGGGAATATCAGTTTGTCAGAATGTAATTTTTCCCCTGTAAATTTTACAGTTAAAATTAATACCCTTAACCATTTAGTTTTTTCCCGTACACTGTAAAATTTTTCTGCAGAAATTACAGTATTATGCTGGTTGCCAGTAACTTACTGTAGATTTAAATTTATGTTATTTACAGGCAACAGTTTGTTCAAAGATAAATGAACATTAAACATTAGCAAATCTTTGTCCTTACAGACAAAATAAATAAAATAACAGCCTCATGCAAAGCATTTCTGGGAACCAATATCAGAAGAAAACAGAAAAAGGCTGATGAGGATTTCTGTTTTCCAGAATGCTTTTTATGAGGCATTAATCATTAATTATTAATCATTTTGTTTAGTAAAGATAAAAGACTTGTTTTTGTTTATTGTTGATTTATATTTAAACAAACTGTTGCCAATAAATTTGATTCAAATAAATCTACAGTACTGTAAGTTACTGGCAACCAGCTGCGTAACTACAGCAAATAACCCAAATTTTACAGTGTAGCATTTTCTGAGTTTTCTACTGTTAAAATCACAGCCATTTTTTATAATTATTACAAGTATTATTATTAAGTACAATTATAGCAAAAACTGCCATGGCTGTTCTATTTGTCATGGACAAAACAAACTCACAATATATCATTAAGGCATTTACAGTACTTCCATAATAGAGTTGGCTTAGAGTCAAAAGCAATACAAAGCAGCTGGTGTTTTGGTTAATTCTTTTGTGTATAAAAGTATAATTTAGAGAGCCGTGAGATCTTCCACAATTGAATTATCTTCAAAATATTTATATCTCATGCAAACAGATGAAAAATTAATTCACTGTATTTAATTTCGTAGAAAATAAACCATCAAATAATTTTCTGCAGTTTATCTTTTTGTCTTTATTTCATTTATTTATTTTTAATTTAAAGGTGTTTCATGAAAAATATTTGTCAGATGCATTTTGTGCTTGACTTAATATTAATAAAATGACATAAACATAAATTCTGCCTAAACTCTATAGACATACAGTCATTAACACTGAAAATCAGTGCACTAAATATAGATCTGACTGTACTGTCATACAAAGTCGCTTTCTTAAATCGGTCTAGACATATTTCATTCTTCATGTGAGTCTTTCACGTCACAGAAGCCAACTGATCGTCATTTACATTTCTCTACATCCCACGTTTGATATGAAACACTCAAGCTGATGTGCCTGAACTGCTGTCATACATCTGCCCCATCTTCATGTGTAAAGATAATATGACAGCTGTTTCAGAGGATAAAATGAAGGCGGCTATTAAAGGGTGTTAAACAGTGAGAGACTTCATGATGGAGGTATTTAAACTTTTTGAATCCCCTTATATCTGAGACACTCAAAGCAAAAGAGGGGCTGTCAAAAAAAAAGCAAGATACATTGTTGCTGTTGAATACTCCATGACAAAAAAAAAAAGAAGTGATTTTGACCTTTTTTCAGTTTCTTTGTAGTTGATTTGTTAGAACAGTTCACCAGCATTTGACATTTTTGTCATTATTTAGTCATCCTCATATAGTTCCAAGCCTATTCTTTTGAACACAAAAGCATAATTTGGAATCTTAAAACAGCATTACAGTATTTTCTTTATAGTAATTGTGTGGCTGCTAAAGACTTGGAATATAATTCATCAACTGACATTCAACACCTTTGTGAAATAGCACTCATGAAGAGAGATTTTTGAGCTTATTGGTATAAAATTAGAATAAAAGAAACGAAGATATGACAAGCGACTTTCCATAACGCTGGTTAATGCGTTAATACAGAAGTGCAGCAGGGACTGTAAACACTGTAATTATAGTGAAGTTAGTAAGTTAATTAGCAGACGTTAAGGAGCCCCACTGGAGAGGGACATAATAGAGTAATAAAATGGCTCCGCATTACCTTACCTGATGATTATGAGCCTTTATACACATCTGCACAGTGTAATTAAATCTAGATCCAGCAGCACAAGAAGTGCTATACTGCTAATACTGCTATAAAAGTTCAACAAGAACAACAACTAATGAAATCTTTTTAGGAAATAAAACTAAACCCAAGAAACTCTAAAATATGATTGTGCGTCCTGTGTTTGACAGGTATAGGACAGTGAGCAAAGTCATTTCAATCACATAATGGGTAAATTATTATGGCTTGTAGACCAAAACTTTGACTACTTATTTGCTTTGGCTTACTTGAAATAGCATTCAAGGCCTACTAAGACATCAACTAATCACCCGCATGCCGGGTTCGGTGCTTGACCCTTTTCTTTTCTCAATACGCACAACTTCACTGTGCCCAAACACAAAGGCAGATGGTTTATCCTATTCATGAAGATCATAATCACCTCTGCCTGTCATTCCAGCATGATAACAATGTTTGATGTGACATTAGTTTTTCAGACTCATAGGTTTTCATATTTTTTCAAATAACCCATGAGCCAAACCAACCAGCCCAGAGATGAATCACATCATTAAATATTACGAAAGACACAGTATTATAAAAATGACACTGACACATATGGCTTCTACAGAAGCATATATCATCGCTTCCAAAATCGTAGGTTTTTATTTATAGCTAAAAATCTATTTCTCCATGGAGAAACGGAATGCAATTTTTTACTTACGCAACTCTACTGGTGTGCCCAGTGACTGTCAGAGTTCTCCATATTCTGCTGTCGCAGGATAACCCTTTAGACCTTTTGATATTACACATGTCTGTAGTTTGCAAAACACAAGCCTTTACTCTTTTATTGAAATGATGGCTATTACATCCATTCAACTGAGGTCAGACACTCAGCATTATTGAATGAGGTTTGATTCTTCCCCAATGAGAATCCAATGGCATTGATCACTCTGTAATATGAGCTCATTAGCACACTGACTCAGGATCACTGTGTTTGGGAAACGAAGAAGCTGCTCATCTTGACCTTAGCTAACGTCTCCAATCGATTAACTCAGACTGGGAAAATACGCTTCGAAGAGGTGAACACTGCTTTGCCTGAAACATGATTACAGTACTTTGGCCTCTTGGTTTTTAGCATTAGAGTAGAGTAACTTAATTAGCGCTTACTGATAGTATTAATAATGACTTGGGGCGACTGATTTACATTGATTCTTGTTGCGTGTGTTTCAAGAGCCGTATGGCACCACACACTTGATGTGTTTAAATTATTTGAAAGTGCATGCTAAATTACTGTACCTGGAGATGATGGGTGGTAATATTGTTAATGACTTGGGTAAAAGATTCGATTAGATTCTTTAGGCATTTCAATTGAGTGTTATAGACCCTAGTCAAGTATGTCTACTGCTGAATCTACAGTAGGTCCCTCAAAATGTAGCTGCTATTTTTCTGAAGGCAAATGCTTTTGTAAACATTAAGGTGCTCGTTAGCATTAGCTTAGCTGCTACAACTCACATGCCTTGTTACGGTTCTTTGGCTTCAGTTTGAATTGTGAAAATGGAGAGAGGGGTAGGGTAAGTTGTGCCAGTGGGTAAGCTGTGTCACTCCCTAAATCTAACAAACTGTGCACAATGATTCCATACAATAATTTTCAATACGTGCCTATACATACATTTATGCAATCCCGTAATTACGTACCTTACTGCATGTTACGCCGCAGTTTCAAAATGAAATGTCCAGAGAATGGCGCTAAAACACACATTTAATACATAACCGTGGCACGTTTGTATTAGATTGATACAGATACTTATTGCAGTGTTTTTATAATGCTGCTCGAGGTACGTTTTGTGGCCGTTCCGAATTCAAATATCCTGTGAGTGTCGCTAAAGAATAGTGCTCTATCAAATATCCCCTACACCAAACCTAAACCTACCTGATAGTGTTAACAAATGCAAAAGTAATTTAAAAACGTATTCCCTTATGCATCAATGCTATTTTTACCTACTAACACTGATTTCATTGAACCGTTTTACATGAGAAGTGCAACACTGTATCACGTGAGCTACCGAATAAACCAACTGAACTAGAAAACTCATAAAAATGAAGCTGTATATGTGACGAGAATGTTTTGAAGTCATAACATAACATTCTGCAAGTAATTGTGTGAAAATTAACCTTTATTAATCAAAAATGTACCTGTAAATCATACTTTTGTGTGAGAAGGAGTAATAGTTGTGGGAGTTTTACTGCCCCTAGTGTTAATTTCAACCAGAAACTGCAGTGACATGTATGTATAGGTAAGTTTTTTCAGTTTTGCAGAAATATTATGTGGAGGCACGTATTTCCTATGAGCCTAGGTTGGTCATATTAGTGTAAAGTGTGTCAGCATTGCAAAATCATCTCACTACAATCAAATACCAAAAATAGGAAACCGTTTCTCAGAAAAAAAAAAATAAAAAATGAATTGATAGTAGACATAGAATAATTACACTTTGCTTTTTACCTCTATTTATTAGCATTTTGCTTTAGACACAACTTAAATAAAAACAATAGTAAAAAAAAAAAATCTAAATCGTCCATGTAGCAATTATAAAAACCATCTTTTTTTCTTCTTGAACCTCAGCTGTATGCTCTAAACGACTGTTGACACCATGGAGCAGCATCTAATATAAATGGTTAATGGGTTGTGATGACCAACTACATGGTTGAAAGACCATGTAATCTCTCTTCAATTACGGAAAAGCACACACAGCTTTCTCGCTCACTCTCTTCCAGCTGACACTGAAAGGCTATGATGTGTAAAAAATGGAGATCTGTGGTAGAGAGGCTCTTGGAGGCGCTAGGCATCTGTCTGGTTATTTGTGTTTTAGCACCATGTGTCAGTTTAAACCCACAACAAACACACCTCTCAGATACTTCAGCTTAATTAGTGCTAAGGCAAGTATCATTATTGCTGAAACCTCTGACCTTTAGTATTCAAATTTGGCATGCAACTCATGTTGGACCATTTGTGCTTGGATATGATAGTTAAAATCATGCAGCTTGTTGTGGAGAGGTGTGCCATTAATTTTCTAAGTGGTCTTAATTACAATTTTGCCTGTCAGATGGCAAAACGGGTGAAAGTAATCATAAAGATGTGATGGATTAGACTGTGGAAAAGACTTAAACGTGCACTTGTAGCATACTCCAAATTTTTAAAGCAAGACCACCTAAGTGTGCATAAAGTGAATACGCTTTTTGACATTATTCTCCTGGTCATTGTTTGAAATATTAAAGAACATCTGCAAAATGTAAAAAGCCCCCATTGTCTAAAATTAGACCCCCAAGCTTAAGAGAAAAGAAACATTGATGCTTCAGACCTGTTTTGATAAGGACTCTTAGTTTTCTACTTGCTTTTCATATTGATTTGATTAAAGGGACTATAAAGTTTAATGAGTTTTCTGCTTGAGTGCTCTGAGAGATGAAGAACCCACTCACTGTCTTCAGTTGATAGGATTGAACATTTCAAGCACACTTCACAATGTAATCTCTATCAGATAGTACTAGAACACACACACACACACACACGTTCGTTTTGGGGACATTCCATAGACGTAATGGTTTTTATACTGTACATACTGTATGTGCTATTGTCCTACACAAACCCTACACCTAACCCTACCCCTTTTTTAGATTTTCGCAAAACTTAATTCTGTGTGATTTCTAAGCGTTTTGAAAAGTGGGGACATGGTACCCTGAAAAGTCATCTTCAGTCATCTGTCTTTTCCATCCAGCCATCCACCCATCCACATCTGTCTGTGGGCCTACTATCTACTGTATGTTCATCCACATCAATCCTTCTGTCTTTCTATCATTCTGTCTATCATTGTTCTGTTTTTTGTCAAATATGTTTAATTGTAAGACAAGAATATTGAACACGGATTTCCAATCTTACATATTCCATCCCTGTTACATAAACAAAAAACCCAAGTCTTTTTTTTAACAACACATTAAAACGATGGTAATATAAAGCACAGCTTTTTACCTTTTCATCATCTCGGACATCTTTATATGTCATCATTGACCCTTTAATTTCCGTTCTGTCATAACGATTAAGGTCAAACGGATAAACAAGCTCTAATTGCTTATAAAGAGATTTTCAAGGTCATGCGTGAAGGTTGCATATTTTGCATCCGTCTAAATCCAGCACACTGTACTCTGCCTGACCCATGCAGGGCGATGCTGTTTTTACTGTACCTCCCGTGGGCCAGCAGAAGCAAGCAGACTGACTAATGCTTTTATTAGCTTTCAGACCACCGGCACAAATGATGACCGATCTAATCTCATCAGCTCGTTTAAGAGTATGAGAAATGAGACGTTTGCAGGTATATACAAAGTCCTAATGTCAGTGTTCCAGGCCTTACGTCGCCTCTGGGCTTTTCCCGCCCTGGAAAGAATGATGTGAATATTATTCCTCTCTGAGTGGCATTAGAAGCCCACATCGTTTCTCCGACAACTTTATGAAAGCAGAAGGGGTCGTGGCTCATATTCAGCGATGATTGACAATTATGGCCACATAATTCTCCTCCTGTCAGTTGTGCACGCCAGCCCCCTTTCTCTCCATCGGAGTGACACGTCCCTTAGATAGAGGAGGATAAATATGTCATAAATCAAGCCAAAGGCTTACGGGCCCCCACTGGGATAATCTGCCATGATGCACCAGTCTAGTATTCATCATTAGATTGGGAACTAGAAAAAGGTCATGGTACCAGGTAATTTCCTCTACCTCTTCTCTCTCTCGCTCAAACCGCGGACACACGGCGCGAGAAACGCCTGCTCATCTCAGCCAATAAGAGTGCATTAAGAGGAGATCTCCAGATCATTTCCCCCTGCCCCCTACCATATTCACAGATAACCGCATTTCACATCGCTTGTTCCTTTTTTTTCATCCGCTTCCCTTTGTGTCTGTCAACCGTTGATTTATTAGCATCTCCTAGCGCCGTGCCGCTAGCTTAAGTTCGGTTAGCATCGGCGGTCCTGTCAGCTGTTGAGTTAATTACCGCTCTTAATGAAGGACTGCTGCTTGGGTGGACATGACATTTGAGGCGTGTCGTCAGAGGAAAACAAACAAACGGAAAAATTTCATTAGCGCAAAGTGACAGCTTCTTCTTTTTTTCCTAGCCGCTCAGACCGAAGCGCACTCTTATGCATATAATGAACCGCTCCGGTGATTTTTATTTATTTTATTTTTTTGAGTACTACCAGGCTCACTTCTTAAGAGTCAACAGTAATGATAAGAAAGCGACTGGCGCTGTGCGTGTTACGGCAAACACATCAATTATTCATCTTTGTTAGCCTTATTATCTTTCTGGCGCCGGCGTTAAGCGCCACGCCGTATTTGACGGGGGATAATGATCAATGCTTCTTGAAGACCAGGAATGAAGTAAGGTGTGTGACAGCGCTGATTATATTTACACGGCTCTTCTCTAAATATAGTGGCGCTGCGGTCCTGCTAGCGCTGGTGTTGAGTCGTCGGTTCACGAGGTGACAGCAGTGCTAGCGTAATGAGAGAGCTGTTGTATTTGGGGCTCGTGGGAAGGCCTGTGAGCTTCGTGTGGGTTTGTTAAGTACACATTTGTAGTGTGACTGGCTCAAATGATGCCACATACAACAGAAACAATGAAACCATATATCAAGTGATTGACATGGTCATGGTCAGAAGAGAGAAAGGACTCAAATTTGCCCTCACTTTCTTAGTCATATTAGAAAAAACTTCACAGCAGCGATAAATGGTTTTCTGTACAATGCAGTGAACAACAAAGTATATTTATTATAAATGCAGATTTATTAATTTATTTATGAACACTGATCTGCTAAACAATGATCTGTAAAATGAAATTCAAGGAATTGCGTCTATTTATTTCAGGCTAGCTCACAGCAGTTTGCTTGTTTTGCTCGCTTGTTTGCCATTTATTTTAAAGTCATTCTAGTGATTTTAAGCTTAAATTTTAAGGAAGTGTAATGCTATTAACCTCGTTACAGTCTCTGAAAGTTATGCTTACACAAAGTACCAAGTGTGCTCGACAACTCGGTAAGTTTTAATTTTCCCTCTTATTTTCGGGCTCTTACGCCAGTCGACAGACTTCATAGATGTTCATTTGTTTTGCCTCGTTCGCCCGCCTTTCATTTCCCCATTTCCGTAATTCTTTTATCTTTCGATTTTCTTTATTTCTTGTCTGGCTAAATCACATCACCCCTCCCCTCCCTCCGCTTTGATAAATAATTTGCGGCGATGCGCGGAGCCGTCAGTCATGTGGGCTAGCGTGGCGTGGGCTCTGCCGTGATGCGATAACCGCTCGCATCTCTTGGCTGAGGCATGGAGATTTATTGAGCCACGATAAGTGAAGAGCTAGCCATCACGCTCAGCCAAATAGACTCCCCTATGCGTTTATTCTTATTGCGACGAGAGATGCAAAATCTCTCCCCAGAGGGCCCGACGGCTGCCAAAGAGGCCTGGCAGGCTGTACGTGTCATTACTTTCTATTAGATAAAGAAGGAAATGCGGCTCACTGGGACTTGGGCGATGATGGCAGTCGTTTGTATGAGTGACAGAGCATCACTCACTGGCAGACCCGGAGACGACTGCCAGGCGCTGCGTCCTGTCTGGTGCTGTCATATTTTTCTCCCCTGTTTAAGATGTTTTTGTCTTCGCAGAGTTTTGAAGTCATTAAGGAGCTGTGAGCTCTCGGGCTGTTGTTGTCCTATCGGAGGATGTCAGAGGAACTGGCTCCGGGACAGACCACCGAGGCCTCAGCAAAAGCAATATTACACACTCTAAGAGTTCTAATAAGCACGTGATAAATGGAGAATTATACTTCCTATATTCAGACAATCAATCTGACACATGCATAAACATTTTCTAATAATAGTTTCACAAAAGACACAAAGGATGGCTGCGATTCTTGATGCGAAACGCTCGACAATTGTGAAAAAAGACACACATGTTCAAGATATCATTACAATTTTAATACTCAGTGCCTATTAGTTTTATCAGTATTCGTTGGTATTTGTATACATGAAGTATACAAAATACTGTAAATAATAATAAAAAGTGTTACATTTGTATTCAAATCAATTTATTTAATATATATGTCATAAAATAATAATTAAAAAGAAAAAAAAAAAAGAAAATGAGAAAAGTGATACAAAATGTACACAATAATGTTTTTTTTTTTTTTTACAGCACTGCTATTTTGGAAATTATGGTCATGGTGCACTTGACTCAGTTCTCATAGTTTTGAAACTATTTAGGCTGTTATTGATCAAATTACGTGTATTTTGATTGCATGCACCATCAGAGACCCCCACAGTGATTGGACAAGGTCTTTTAAGACTATATTTTCCATTTCACCTTCTCCTAATACGTGCAGTTGTTTCTGCTCATCCACCCTGAGCATGTCAAATCCCTTTTCATCAAATATTCACACCACCAACATCTGTAATGATTTCCTGTCGCTTTGTATCTTTTGCATCCTGTGATTTCCCTTCCTTCTCCTCTGTGTCACATTCGACTGAGGTCAGCTAATGTGATACACAGATGGGTTTTAGATCTTTGCTATAATGGTAAAGATGATGTTCTCAAAGTGTTGTATATATGCAGAATTCCAGCAATTAAAAACGTTTAATTTGTTACATTTTCCAACATATATTAACTAAAATGTTTTGTTTTTAAAGATTCGTAGATCCCAAATCTACACCTCAACACATTTGTGTGTGTTCAGTGGGTAATGACCCTTCTTGATTCGGGTTCATCGCCCTTTCTTCCTGTGGTGATGTGCCTCAGGTTATGTTGAGTCTTATGTCTGTTAAAAACAGATAAATGTGTCCACACATCAGCACCTGTAATCCAACCCCAGCGCTCTGTCTGCTTTATTGGCAGGCGATTGAAGCTGTGTCAGGTCATAATTCAACCAGGCTAAGATCCAGAGCCATTCCCACTGCTTTCTCCTGACAAAGCTGTAGTTTAGTGTGATTTGGCTCGTTGTAAAAGTCAATGGTCCACTACTTGGTTTTAAAGGTTCAGTGAGTTCTCAGTTATTTCAGCTGTCAATATTTTAGAGCTGCAGATGTTAATGGCACTCAGCAAGGTTGGCGTTTAATAGTCATGGCACATTTTTACATGTCTCAAAGAATACGCATGACTACTTTTTCGGTCATTTGTTTGCTTCAGTTTCACGGAAAATCAGTGACTTTGCATATCTTTCTAAATATGGGAATGACTAACTAGTAACTTAGCTTAGATGTTGTGTTAATTCATTGTTAGCAAGCAAATGCACAAATAAATAAACAATTTTGTTGTAGAGGCCGCAGTAATAGAACTCAATCAATACTTTTTAACTGTCTGATCCAAACAGAAATATCATACAGTCAATTAAACATGAGATAAAAAATAACATCCGGCCCCACTGTGACATGGGAGACTTTTTTATTTATTCATGTTAACTTTATTCGGCTAAACTATTTCCTACGTCTGTAAGTGAGGATCTTCAAATAAAGATTTGTGGAGGTTGTTGCCTTTAGAAGTGCATGATGGGATAGATTGTATTTAAGATGGCCTAAGCGAGACTCACTCTCAGTGTCCATCTTTTGCGAATGTCTAGTCATTTGTGCAATCTGTTGAGTGCAGTCTGCCAAACTGCATTTGTGCTTAATATTCATAAATATGAATGTGTCTGGAGATGACCATGCTTCTCTGACACATTTCTGAGCATCCCTGAGAGATGATTTTTACAATACCATCTTCTCACATTTATTACCCTCTGTCGAGCGCTTTCAAACAGTCCTGAATCATGAGCAGCGGTGTACTTTGATGCCACTGGAGAAAGCCATAGATGGATTTGAAAGGAATCTATTTGGCACTTCAGCTCTTTTGTCAGTCTTTTCCTCTAGAAAAAAAAAAAAAAAGAAAAGAAAGAGAGAGAGAGAGAGAGAGAGGGAATGGGATCTCTTTGTATTTCCCGTCTCTTGTTCTCCAGCCTCGTTTTTTGCTCTTCCACCTCCCTTTGCTTTGTCCAGGGGAATCATTACTGTTTTGCTGAATATTTCATACACTTCAATACTTCTCTTCTCATTCACCTGACAAACACCCTCCCTCACCTGCCCCAGAGTTCAGGAAATAAATAAAACACATCCCGCGGTGGATACACCCTGAACTCGGCCCGTCAGTCTAAGTACCACCATCTCCTTCAGAGTTCTCTGTGAAGTGAAGTAGATTACATTTGTTTTCTCAGATGATACTGTACCAATAGAGCTTTTTGAATTCTTTAGCATATACAGTACCATTTTGTCTGGATACACTGGGATACTACCACCACCTTACCTTTCCTTTCCGACCCTTTCCTTTCCTTTCTGACCCTTTCTGACCAAACTAAACCAAGCCAAACTAAACATTTCCTTTCCTCTCCAACTAAACTCTTTCCAAACCAGACCAAACCAAACTAAAACAAACTAAACCTTTCCTTTCCTTTCTAACCAAACTAAACCTAAAAAAACCCCTAAACATTTCCATTCCATCCTGAACTGTCCTATCCGATCCAAACTAAACCAAACTTCTTCAAATATTTCCCAAAGTAAAGCAAAATTATTCCTTTTACGTTTGATCAAACCGAATATATGTGATCAGTCAGAGTGTGAATACCTAATATTGAGAATCTAGTCAAAGGGAATTCACGGCTTTCCAACTGAATGTCTTCATATTTAATTCACGTGTGTGGAGATGGTGTTTCTACAGCTGTAGGTCTGGCTAAAGCATAGCCTAAGGGCTGCGTGCTCCTCTTAAAGTCTGTAGAGATTTCCCATCTCCTATCCTGATCTTCAGGCTGATGCTTTTGTTTAGCTGCCCTTGGTTGTACATGTGTACTTCTGTGATTGCGGTACAGTAAACGTCAATACACATGAACAAACTGACTCAGAACACAAGGAAATGCTTAAGCCTTTTTGCTCAGCAGAGACTTTCCTCAGCTCTCTATTGTAGTTCTCATGTCTAACATTGCTTTAAGTTTCATACCAAGATAGCGAACTGATTTTGACAGTGTTTGTGTGTTAAGGTGTTTGTGAGTAAAATTCCTCAAGACGTTGTGATTGGGTATGTAGAATGGGGAATTTAGCTCGAAGAACAAAACCGGTATAAACTACAATCACACCAAGTCTCTCTATCCAGATGAAAGTGTATTTACTCTATCCTAACACTAGTGAAGTATGGAGTGCCACAAGGCTCTATCTTCAGCTTTGACCTGTCAGTCAAACTCTTACCTATACTGACGTCCTGGGCCAAGGGAGGCAAGAAGTTATTTTAAACAGTCTTTCAGATGTCTAAACCACAGAAAATCTGTCTCTCTACAGCGCTGCAAAAATCTATCTATACTAATGTACAAATTTAGAAAAGTCATGTTTTTTAATGTTCATTCTGAATTGTACTGTATATTCTAAACAATGCCATGCCATTAGACAGATGCAAGTGTGTGTGTGCGTTTGTTTTGTGCACAAATGATTGCGTTAGTCAGAGCTGAGCTCACCAGCTTCCTGCGTTGCCGGTCTGGTGTTTCATTAGAGAGTGTGTGAGAGCTGGCAAAGTGAAAGAACAAGGAATGATTTTCCAGCGGTCATCGCACCTCACCCTTAACCCAGTGAAGGACACATGTGGTGGGTCACTGGGAGAATTGTGGCCTTCTCGTCCTGGTGCTATTTAAACAGGCTGGTGAAAGGAGTGACTGCAAGCTTTCAGAATACATTCACTTTACACATGACTGTAATGATTATATTCTTTAAATAGACCAATGAAGTATATATATATTCGCCTATCGCAAATTCATATCTGATCTGTGCTTTCTTCAAATGCAAGAATGACCATTTTCGACTTTTAATAATAATAATACTTTCATAACTTTTGAAAGTGTTTGCCCAGGACAATGGTAGAATAATAAAAATATTAAAGAAGTCATACAATAGTAACATTTTTTAAGATGTGACCCTCATATTAGACATAATAAATAAAACACTATTGTTTTTTAATACAAATTAACCCCTGGAACAATGAATTGTCAAAGTTGAAGCTACACCCATTTATATCCGGTCAGTCATGAGAGTTTTTGATAAAGATTTGCAATGAAACCCATGAAAACTGCAATGTCACTGTGTATAACTGACGAAAACATGATTTCAAGCCATTTAATCATTTTGGATGTGGATTTAACCGTTTGACCCCGTATCCCATGCGCTGTTTGCTTTCCTCTATTTTAAACGATCATCTGTTCATCCGTGTAAGATATGTTTATACCAAACCCCAGATCCCAACAACTGTATATTTTCTTTCAATATAACACATACAGAGTCCATCCTGAAGTCAGGGTGAGTGGCACTCTGGGGAATTCTTAGAGGTCGACATTTTAATACTGATAATTACGTTCCAATCTTCCTGTGAATCCACCTGTAAAATTGTATTAGCCATGCGATTTCCCATGGTCCTGTGGGGGAGCGTCCCAGTGCCGAAGTCCTATTCTGGATGTTTGATTATTTAATCAGTGAGTGATCTTAGGTCTCACACATTTCTCCAGGTCATGGGAGTTTCCACAAAGACTTGTGTGTGAATCTTACAGGGCTCTGAGGATGATGATGAGGTGGTGGGGGTTGTTTTAGGTGGACCCTGGTGCATAATGGTTCATGAATAGAAATATAGATAGACAATATTGACTACCTGGGGATTGGAGAGTTATATATACAAACATCCTTTTAATTATTGTAGAAAAAAAAAAGTTTTATGGTAATGTCATGTATGCAAGAACTTTACATTATTAAATCTAACGTAACATCACGTTTTTTTAATTATTTTTTTACTTTTGCCTGATATATTACAGTTAAAGTATGCATGCATTGGTTTCTTACATGTATTGTCTTTTTTAATATCATTTAAATATATACTTTATATTTGCACAATTTTTACTGTATTCTATAATTAATTTTTTTTATCAAAACAAGAATCAAACAAGTTTTAGATGAGTTTGATAGATAGCTTTGGTTTTTTTTTAACTCTATTGCCTAAAAATATTTCATATTCATGTTTTACTGAACCATTTTTTTATTTTTATAACACAAGAAAGGAAAACTGGCTTATCATATACACAAAACAGATATAGACAGATAGACAGTGATGGGCAGTAGCGTCGCTACAAGTAGTGACGCTACTAGTTTAACTACATTTCTCAGTAGCTTGTTGGT
>JAUCMS010000055.1:12733085-12755086 GCA_032357445.1 Enteromius radiatus
TAGTTAAGCTTAATTCAATGTAGAGTAACTGATAGCTTAGCTCACTACATTTTCTAAGTAGCTTGCCCAACACTGCAGATAGATAGATAGCACTAGACAAAACAAAACTATCTGTCAAACTCAAATAAAGCTTGTTTGAATATTGACTTTGAGGCTTGAAGATTTATCCCTGTATTACTCATTCACTCACACATCCCTAGGTTTTGGCTGGTGGCCATCATGTTGAAACTAACGCCGCCATGTTAGATGACTGCCAGCGCATTTTCTCAGATGCAGGTGAAGTTGTGTTATTAGTTTGCACAGCAGGTCTAAATTTTGGTGTAGATTGATGATATGGTAGAGCAGTGAGAACATTCAGGGCAGTTGTTTTCAGGGTTATGCTACTGCACTGGTGTGCAATCACGCATCATGCTCCTATTAGATGATCAGAGACACAAAACATGATCTGTGTGCAAAATTAAGACTATGACATCTATTCACATATAGTCAAGGGCAAAGCTAAGACCAATATTTTTGCATTTTGTAAGAAATGTGAGAGTTTTAACACACTTAAGCTTTGAGGGCTGTTGTCAGAATGTTGTTATGGTGTTCTGAAAGGTTGTTAGAAGCTATGCACTTGGGTTAACATACTATGAAGTTGCTAGCATGTTTTAAGTGGTGGTTAGCATGCTGTGTGCCCTGATAGCACATGTACATCACATGTATGAGTTTTCATTATTATATATTTTTTTGGGCATTTACTCATCTGCAAGAAAAAGCCAGCTGATGTGTCTGCAACCGTAATTCACATGTATTGTATCAGATTTCAGCAGATGACTTTCATAATATTTAGTTTAATATCAGAGTTAGGTAATTCTGCATGTGCTGAAAAATAGTTTACACTATATACACACTTTATATATATTGTTATGGAAGCGGGTACAACACAGGAGGTAAGTGAATATAAAGGGGCTGGAAACCAAGCATGCACTGGAACGGGGTGAGACCTGTGGCTGTTTGACGGAGGGAATTCTGTGTGTACTCAGTCCAGCACAGGAACTGGTTCCAGGTCTTCTGGTGAGAAGAAGATGGAAGAAGATACGTAGGAACCGCCAGGGTGATAGCCTGATGTTAAGTCACGGTCACACCTAGGAGTCTAAAGAAAGCTTTCCCGAGACAGAAAATAAACTGAGGTCCTTTATCTGACATGATATCCTCTGAGAGTCCATATGAGCAAAACACGATCGAACAGCAGTCCGGCCGTCTTTGGGCAGAACTTTCAAAGGGATTAGTCGGAAAAACTTGGAAAATCGTTCAATAATAACTAAGATAAATGTGTTACCCTCAGAAGGTGGCAGGTCGGTGATGAAGTCTACTCTTAGGTGTGACCAGGGGTGGTTGGGGACGGGAAGCAGAAAGAGCTTGCCTGCTGGCAGGTGCCTTGGGCTCTTGGAGATTGTGCATTCCAGACACCCTCTCACATACCTTCGGACATCCTGAGCCATGGTGGGCCACCAGAAATGATCTTGTAGGAGTGAGAGAGTTCTGTTGACCACTGGGTGGCCAGTGCCCAGTGAGGTGTGAGTGGTATGGATGAGGTTAGTCCTTTCAGCTCTTGGCACAAACTGGAGGTGTTGAGGGCAGCCCAGCAAAGGTACTGGGGCAGGTTCAGAGGTGTCGGAATCACAAAGTGCTTGGAGGGAAGAATGGATTCTGGGTCCTGCTTGTCGTCTTCCACCTTTGCATCGAGTGCTTGTGTGGCTTCTGAGGTCCAGGACAGAGACTTGGGCTTGCCTTTCAGAAGGGAGGTGAGAGGACTGGAGAGTATGCTGTAGTTTTGGATGAAGCGACGGTAGAAGTTGTCAAATCCTAGGAATCTTTGTAATTCTTTTACAGTGGTGGGAGTGGGTCAGTTAGTGACTCCTTCCACCTTCCCCTCATCCATGCGAACACCAGTCTTGTTGTTCCTAGTGTTTCTCAATGTTGTAGCCAAGGAATTAAACTGAGGATTGGTGGAATGAACATTTTTCAGCTTTAAGGTTAAACTGTCTCCCTGTCTGACCTCCGCTATGTGCCTACAGTGTTCCGCATTAATTTGTGCAGGAAGTCTTGGAAAATCTCATGCATGAAGATCTGAAAAATAGTGGGGGTGTTTACAAGTCCATATGGCATAACTAGATATTCGTAGTGCCCAGTGGGCGTGACAAAGGTGGTCTTCCACTCATCTCCCTTTCTTATTCTGATTAGGTTGTAGGCACTGTGGAAGTCAAGTTTTGTGAAAATGGCGATACCTCAGAGCATCTCTAGAGCAGCTGGGACGAGGGGAAGGGGATACCGGAAGATAACTGTAGCTTTGTTGAGGGTTCGATAATATATGCAGGGCCGCAAGCCTCCATCCTTCTTAGCCACAAAAAAGAAGCTGGAAGCAGCAGGGGAAGTGGAAGGGCGGATGTAACCCTGTTCTAACGCCTCACTAATATACTCCTCCATGGCGTTTTGCTCAGGAGGATATGAGTCTACTTCGTAGCAACGAGCTCGGACAACTGATGATGCTGTGGTGTGTGGATATATAACAGGTGATGCCGGTTAGAATTGGTGTTTTTTTTAACCTAAATGCTGGGTTCAGCTTGTTGGTAATTTTCCTGGGTTATTTTTTTATATTTTGACCCAGGAGCTGGGTAGTTTTCTGTAACTAAGTTGCTGGGTCATTTTTATTGCTGGGATATATATATATATTTTTACCCAATCGCTGTGTTGAGCTTGTCTCTAAAGAAACAACCCAGCTTCTGATTGAGTTTTTGAATCCTCTACAGGAGAGAGTTCTCAGCAATTTTTTTTTTTTTTTTTTTTATAATACTGAGTTTAATTTAATTTAATACCTATGTTTTCAAATCTCAGTGCTGTTTATGGGCATGTTTTGGAGTTATTCGCAGAATAAAAACTGCAAATAAAACGTGATGCAGACGTAAAGCACAACTTCCCTTGTGAACAGCAGCACTTCACTGGCTCAGATTTCGGGCGACACAACGGCACAGGACTGAGCACTAAAACATAAAAAGTGATTGCAGAGAACGCCTGAATACACTTAAATTAAAATGCTACTTTTAATGTTACATTTTTATGTGGAAAATGCTTCATTGTTGATAAAAAATAAAATAAAATATGCTGTGCATATGCTGTGTTTTGAAGCTGGCATGTTGGTTTATGCTGGTGCTAAACTGGTCTGACTATCTTAAAAAAGGAAAGGACCAGCATAAACCAGCATTTTTTTCAGCAGGGTTGTTAAGGAGTTTAAATGTATGTAATATTGTAAACCATTCACTCAAATAAATCAAATTTGTCTTGTATTTTGAATACCCAGTCAATTTTAAGCCAGCAATATAATATAATATAATGGCTTGAATAAAACAACCAAGCAAGTTTGGTAAAAACATTTAACCCAACATTTCTATCCAATATTTACCCAGTGCAGGGTTGCCAAATAACCCAAGTACTACTCAGTAACGGGTAGTCATCATGCAAATGCTATTTGAATTTCTGACGACTCCTTTAGGGTGTTCAGAGTGGTTATTAGCATACTATGTGGTTGTTAGCATCTCTGACTGATGTTTACTTTCACTAGTGATGACTTTAAACAAACTAAACTGTTCAGTCACAGATTTAGCCCTAAATGTAATACTGAACATCACTCAAGAGCCCACCTACCACAAGAATGTCATTATCTCTTGAGCAACAACAAGCTCAGTGAAATATAGTATAAAATGGCTGTCGGGTTGAACGTAAACACTCTCCATTTGCTTTAATACTTACTCAAGAAAACAAACCATTACCATAATTGTTCTGTAACTCCTGTGAAGGCCTTGTGGGAACAGGGTGAGGAATTTTTACACTGAATGGAGAGAGACCTCAGTCTGTCCTCCTTCTCCCCCAATCCAGAAGAGGCTCCATTGTGTGGCGTGAAAGCGTTTCCCTCAGAACGCAAGTATGAAATCAGCACGGCCTCCCTATCTGTGCCGTCTGTCCTCTCGAGACACACAAACAAACACAAAAGGGTTAACCTTTAACATACACTCAGAAACTACATTTGACCTGATCGTAAGTGAAATACTCTACCCATTATAGTTTTTATTATATCCTGGTTTCTAGTTTTATCATATTTCATCATTTAGAAATGTAATAGGACAGCTTTCCTCAACGATTTGAGGTGTAGTTCATATTTATCTACAGGTTAGCATACATGCTAGGGATAAAGAGTTTGTTTAAATATGAGGAATAGTAATTCTGACGCTGGTCACAATGGTCTCCATCTATGATCTAAAGACCTGAAACAGAGGAGGTAGCAGAAAATGTAAACGTTTTAACTGGGATCTCTTGGCTGCCTGCAGATGGCGCTCTACAGCAGAGCAGTTCATCTGGGTGACAGCATTTCAAACCTGAAACAGCATTGAGACAACTTCAAGAAAAAAAAAAATCATCTCAAGTGACTACAATTATATCTGTCAAATTAATGTGACCCAAGATATTATAATGTCCATTGATTGGACAACCTTTATATATATATATATATATATATATATGTTTGGTGACACAAATATGTGCTTTCTATGGCTCTTGTTGATTATTAATATTGTAAGGAACTACTGTTGTTTTTAATTCTGATTAATTAGATTGAATTAAAATACCTATTAAAAAAATAGAAAAAGCAAGAAAGAAAAAATTTGTTATGACAATTGTGATTTCATTTTAATATTCAAAATATATGTCTTTGTACAATATTTCAAGTAGGTACGTTTCCATTTACAAAACCATTTCAAATATTTATTTTGTTTTACCCTATTTAAAATATTCAGACAAAACATGACATATAAAATGCAGCGTGACAAACAATGACAAGTTTGTAAAATCCAAGGCATTTGAAAAAAAAACAAAACAACAACAATACAATCACTTTTTAAGACAAGCATCAATTCTGGTATGATATTATTGCGAATCCTTAAAACAGATGTGCTAAAATAAGACAAGGATGTGGATGCAACACTTACACAAATCATAATTCACAAAGTGTGTGTGTTATTAGAGGACTTTTGAAATTCCCATATAGGCACTATTTCCTCCATAAATTATTATAACACTCAGTGACTAATTCTGTAATCATACAATCTATTCATTTAGATTCATTATTTGTTTTAAATAGGTTGCGTCCGAATCCAACTTCAGTGTAAGACTGTTCAACTGGGCCTACTGATAAAAACACAGGAAAAATGGAACGATTCTAACAAATGAAACACACTGAAATGTATGTTTACAAGTCAGCAATATAAAATATATTCTAATATAATCTCATATTAATTGAAGAGCTAGTAGACAGCTTTAATCTATTATAAATTCAGGGCATCCTTTATGCAGAAACTGGATATTTCTCTGATTCATAATAAGTGTTACGCTCCCACGAGGAAGGTGAAAAACATTTTAAAAACATGAAAAAGTCTGATGTGTTTCATAGGCTGTGAGTCCTCTGCTCTCCATGCTTCACATGTGTGTGACTGTTTGAGGTGCTTTGGTGTTTAAGTCCGAGGTAATGGCTGGTTAAAGCCATCTGATGGGCCATTTTGGTCCAGTTTTGAACATGGAGAGGGTGCCTGACTGTCTGAGCATCACAGTTCCTCTGAATCCACAAGGACTTTTTGGGACTGTCCGGAGCTGTCGCGGTTTCAGCCAAAGACCAGATCTTTGGTTTCTGAGGCGGACTGGCATTATTTGAGGGCTCTTGTGCTGCCACTACACTTTTTTTGATTTGGTCCTCCTCTCCCTCATCTGAGTTTGCGTCTCTTCTGTCTTTCACAATATTGTTCATAAAACTCTTCTCTGCCCCTGCGTCGTCATATTCCTCAGAATCCGAAACTTTAGACACAGATTTTTCATCATCCTGATAATCACAATCCTGCTTGTCTTCGATGTTTTCCGTGTCAATGTTCTCCAGGTCTATTTCCTCATCCTCGTCCCTCTTGTCTCCGTCCTCATTGTCACTCGTATACACGTTTCCGTCCTCGTCGGTTCTCGTTTTGGGAACCCAAGTCATTTTATTCTCTTTTTTCAGTCTTCTGCGGGCATTGGCGAACCAGGTGGACACCTGAGTGAGGGTCATCTTTGTGATGATGGCCAGCATGATTTTTTCTCCTTTGGTGGGGTAAGGGTTTTTCCGGTGCTCGCTGAGCCAGGCCTTCAGGGTGCTGGTGCTCTCACGGGTGGCGTTCTTGGGTCGGGACGGATCTCCAAACTGATACTGGTGTCCGTACGGATAGAAGGACGCGTGAGGAAACCCTGCATGCTGAATCCCTGGACTGTCTTTAAACTCATACTGGGAGCCCTTAAACAAAATAAAAGCAAGTATATATGAGCATGTGTGCTACTGAGAGAAATATGTGCTTATTTACTGCTTAATTTGTTTAAATTCATTGGAGAAAGATGTAAATAAAACCAGGAAAAATAAAAATAAATCCACATTTATAGTAATATAAAAAAAAAATGTTTGTATAAATGGAAATATACAGTTGGTATCTAATTTTGGCCATTTTTAATTGTATTATTATTTGTTTGTTTTTGTTTCTTTACCAGATTGGACCCTTAAAATTTATACAAATATTTTTTGCTATTTTAAATTGATGTAGCAAGTTTTATGAAATTATATTTTTGACTTGAATAAACCAGTCTCACTATTTTTTCCCCCCAAGAGTAGACTTATATTGTTTCTGAAGATTAAAGAAATAAATACATGATAGAATTTTCAGGTACAATAAAATGTGTTAAAATACATTTTATTAATTTGCATAAATAAATAATCGTTTTCACATTTCAATAGTTAGAGTAAATGCATATTTCGATTTCAAAAGATACAAATTTCCCTAAAAATAACCATTCGTGAGTTGAACTAACAGTTCTTTGTGGAAAAGAACATTCTTCGTTATAGATTCTTTAGCGTAGCCGATTCGGTTTCTGTGTTTTCTAAAGCACCGGTAAATGTGAAAAAAATAGCTACTTAAGAAAAATTAAAAGTTATTTTTCTGTATTTAAACTTAATATTTTATTTTTAAATTGAGCAGTTAACAAGTCATTACATATGAATAGGCTTTAACATTTAACGCGAACAATATTTTCAAACTTTCCAAAATGCTTGCAAATGCAAATGATTGTTCTATTATATCGCTCAACTCAAAGATTAATTCTCCGTGAACTCACCAGCTGATTGAGTACCGACAGGTCGCTGGAGTAGGGCAGGAACGCGCTGTATCCCTGCGCGCTGGCGAACGGAGCTCCGTACATGCTGGAGAGAACGCTGGAGAGCGAGCCCGACGCGCTGAGCTCCGCGCCGACGCGCCGCTCCGTGGAGTACAGCGGTCTGATGTACTTATAGCCGAGCTGCGGGAGAGACATGCTGCTGCCAAAGGTCCGAGCGACGGAAAACAATCACAGATCTCGCCTTTGACACGGTGGATCGAGTAGAAACTCGCGGAGAGCCTCGCTGAGAGTTAAAGCCGCTCTCCGCTCTGAGGTGGACTGAGGTCACATTCAGATTGAGTGAGATTGTTCACAACACTCGTGTGATTGACATTTCTAGTGTCTCTCAGGCCCCTCCCATCTCTGAAAACTCTCTCTCGCTCGCTCTCTTACTCTGTCTCTTTCACACACACATAAAGTCAGTAGTCGTCCGATACATTTCATACTTTATTTCCTATTATCGTTAAATCATATTGAACTTTATTCTCACACTAACTGAATAGCCTATTATAACCTTTTTTTCATTACAGAAACAAGACTGCGTATGAGAGAAAAATAAACATATAGACTATCTGCGTAACGTGCCAAGAATTACCACATCGCCGTAAAAATATAGCCTACAATTTTAATCAATTTGACTAAATTATTATGACAATAAAATGTTAGATATATAATAGGTTAATGAAAATATTACAGCTATGTAGGTATTAAAAACAGTAAAATAATAAAAACGATCTTTTGTTCTTTGTCATGATAATAAACATAATAGCAATTTCTGCTAACTGCGATGGATTAAACAAGATTTTCTGTTAACATTAAGAGAAAATCAGAGAAACAAGAGATACAATATTGAAATTCCAGGAAAATCATGAAAAGACATATTGATGCTTTATTGTCCTCAGAAAACAGTATGTAGTACTGTGATTACATCTTCATCGGTTTATTATGAACACATCACAAATCTTATTTCACAGAATCTAATCCGCTTTATATATATATATATATATATATATATATATATATAAAAAGAAAAAATATCTTGCGCCACAAATAATATCACTATTCATCGACATGTGCTTAAATTATCACACAATCTAAAAGACATAATACATTAAAAATCGAAAAATCGTAAAAAAAAAGGTTTACGACAGATGCAGATTATAAACTAAGAGAAATTATAAATAAATTAAAAAAACGTGAGGGTGAAGGGTGGATTATTCACGTTCGTTTATATTATTTTCATACCATTTTCACAAGCCTGTTTAAAAAAACAAACTAGTAAGTTAGTTGTAGTTTATTTTCTAGGTTTAAAGCAACAGTCAAATACACAATTACCCGTAAAACGCATTTGCTAGATTTATACAGGCTAATTTTAATTGCAGATGTTATAATTCTGTAAAATTAGGATAAAATAATTTCAATAGCTACTTTAGAATAAGTAAATAATAATTTTTAAAAAATCCATATTGATTCTGTAGGTATTTTAATTGTGTTAAAAATTGTACTGGCTTAACCAAAGATCTTTAAGATCTATAAAATATGCCCAGTCCAGAAGAGCTAACAGTTTCCTTCCATCAAAATTAAGAACCTAAAATAGCAACTGGTCTTTGACTAATGTTGATTTGACCGTTCCTCAAGCTGAAAAGCGCAACGAAAACACACATCATCACCCGCAGGACTTTATTGACTTTAAGACTCGTCGGTGGATTTGGAGATTCACGTGCTCATCATCAGCTGTATCTCCAGCAGCATTGATCACTGCAGAGCAGTGGTGGACCGTGAGTCTCCACAAGCAGTTCATAACCGCAGGGCTTCTGACGCGTCGCTTGTTTTAGCGAGATTAGACGCGGCGCTCGACCTGTCAGCAACGATTTGCACGCTGGAGCGAGCTGGTCGGTCGGTAACGAAAAAGAAATAGTGTTTGCAAATTATCTGAACATCCTAGCCTCCCATCTTTTGCACCTGCTTTATTTTAGCAGGCAAATGGCCGCGGTCTTGTGGAATCAATACTCTCATCGCTCGTTTAGCCAATAGAAAAAGACTCCTTATGGCAGTCAAATGGATGACTTCACAGCCAGTTATTCTTAAGTAATAGATACATTGCGCTCAGCCACCCTGAAGAAACAGCAAAAGCCATTTCCCCCTTCATACTAACAGGAGCGTCGCGCGGCCGCGGACAGGGTCACAGGTTAATGTAATGCACGCTCGCGCAGTTTGTTTTCCTGCGAAGTTTAGATAAGTAGCTGACCAATGAAGCTTGTAATTGCAATATTCCAAAAACCGGTCCCGGATCAGTATATAAATCTCTCCATCCAATTACAAGATGTAATATTTCTGCACTCAAGCTGGTAATGAGCTCTAATGCCTGTGCTGGAGTTAATCCCCCTCGGATGCAGCACAGATCAGATGTTGCCTCTGTAATTAGACTGGCAGAAAATCATTATTTCATGTTCAAATAGAAAATGAGGTTGGTGGGGAAGTTAATTTCTCTCTGCTCTGTCAAGCATGGACAAGAATTTAATGATTTAATTACAGTTGTAAGCTCTTTAGATCAGACTTAAATGGAGCCGAGGGTTTTTTTTTTTTTTTTTACTCTTTTTTTTTCTTCTTCTTCGCAGTTGTGTAAAATGCTAAGCCAAAGCGACTCAAAGCCTTTGACACGAGCTCAGAGAGCGCAGAGATCTTTGTGAGCACTTCTTATGGCAATATTAATTGCCTCACTTCCTTGTTTAACAACTGATACCTCTTTCTTCACCTATTATTAAAGGAAATAGGTTCGGTCTCAAGAAAATGCGTATAAATAGTACGCCAAAGAAGAACACAAAACTCGTGTTACTGATACGCAAAAGTTGACGTTGATATGACACGCACGTGTTTAGCGTGCATATGGTACGACATTTTAGGGCGTGCATATGATACACAGTTTTCGTACAATAAGTATCATATACACGCCAAAGTCACTTTTCCATACCACAGGTTTTAGTATTTTTATTTGCACTATTTATCCGCACTTTTAGGAGATATTTAGCAGCATACCCAAGCTGCCCTTTTCCAAATATTGAAGGTGAATGGAGAATAGAAGTATAATGCAACTTGTGCACAAGTTTATATATATATATATATATATATATATATATATATATATCTTTATGAAGAACAGACACAAATGTATGTTTTTTTTTACCACTAAAACAATAAATCATGTTCATTAATTGAAACAAAGCTGAAATAATAGAATAATAATAGAATTGTTGTCTTATGCAACTAACTGATATATAAGTACATAAAAATGTTTAAGTAGGCTACAATTATTAAAACTTGAAATTGCTGAAAATAATTTAAAGGAAATTTGAATAAAAATGATAAAAATGAGATTAATTCAAATGAGAACTATAAATCTAATAATAATAAAACATTAATAAATACTATAATACTATATATTATATATTTTGGCCCTTTTGGAGTTTTACAGGTGATCTCACTATGATGTAATATATAAAAATTAACTGTACAAATATTGATTTGTATTGAAATGATTTTGTTGTCAATAAAATGAAGTAGACAGCAAATATAGACTTCTATCCTATCATATTTTAGGCTGTATCTCTCAACCAAAGTTGACAATCAAAAGTCAGAGATCACTGTCTTGATATCTTCAAATAAGGCCACATTATAGCACTCAGTGTTAATATAGCACTCAGTGCTCTTACATCAACACCCTGGACAATCTTCTGAATGATAACTGAGCAACCTTCAAGATATAAAAAAGACTTTACAATTCGTGTTTTGTCAGTTTTCTTCCCCGCACTATTAAATCAAGGCCTTGTGTGACTTCACTGCCAGTGTATAATGCTGACATTGTCCACAGTCCAGTGCGAATATGCAAGAATGGATTTTAGTATTCAGAGGCTTTATGTGTCACTCAACATGACAGACCTCCTGTCTCTGCTCCATATTCAGAATGACCCCTCATTTTCCCTTCCTACCAGCAACTTGCATAGCAAAATGTGTTTTAAATTACTAAATCCTTTACGAATTAGTATGTGAATGTTTATGCATATTAATAGTGTTTACTACAGCAAGCATCACTGCATTGATTGCATTTAAGGTATACCAATTATATTAGGTAACACTTTAGTTTAAAACATTACATGCACTTACTTTTGTAATAACAATAAATTATGCATAATTACATGCAAGCTGAGCCCTAATTTTTACCCGTTTATAAAGAACATGTAGTTAATAAATAATACTCAGTACTTAAATGTATATTTTAGTGTAACCCTATAATATAGTTTATTATTATTCTAGTAGTTTATTCATTTATCTATTTAGACAGTGCAGTGGTGCTCTTGTTGCCTGTCTCTGTGTGAGTGTGTGTGCATGTGAAAGTGTGTGTTTGTTAAAGTAAATTAGTTGTGGGAGACTGTGTGATTTTAGGACACTGGTGAGATTTGCTCTGGCAAACAGGTAAATCCCACAGAATGCTGTTACAATCATGTGTTTGACTGCGTTTCTGTGAAGCTACACATTCCTGGGAGATAGTTTCCCAATTTTCTGATTTCTGCTTGTATTATACTGGATTTTTATTTATGTCATAGGGATTTTAAAACAACTTTATACATACATTAAGCTATATTTTTACATTTTCTAAAGAGAATGTTAATTCGCATGTAAGTTTGCCACACAAAACTCGCTACCATGATGCTGCCCACCTTTTTTTTTTGCAACGTTGAAGTACATATGCAAGAGTTTCATTTGCTGCAGTAGGTAGATGATCAGAAAAACAAAGTGCAGTCAACAGCAAAACTGTCTGTTTAAGAAACATCTCTTAAGATGTGATAACGGAGAGCTAAATACAGTCTTTCCACTGACTAACAACAAATTGTTGGTTTGAAAATGACTTCTGTGTGAGCAGTGCATCATGCATCGCTGCCCTATTGCCAGATGACAACAGGCTTGTTTTGCATGTGACTTCTCACTGAATTGTGCCAATATGGCCTTAGGAAAAATATACAAGCCAAAGTTTTCTGCAAACACCATAGTCTACGCAATTGGCTAATGCATGCCATGCATTCTACTGTTATTGTGAGGCTAACAAACATCAATACTCAAGGTTTCCTTCCAATGACTGCGCAAATAAACTGGTTGTGTTATTATTCAGATACATGTAGCATGCTCAGTTGCTCCACCCTGACACCTTTGGTCCATTTAGACGACATAACCACCATAGTGCAATGCTTTGCTGGAGAAACTAACTAGTCAGAACGATGACGTGTTGGGGCTATCGCATTACAAACGACACAAGTTACAAAATCAGAATACTTCCAAGTAACTACAGTAGTAATGTAAACACATTACTTTAAGAGTTATGATGTTTAGTTACATTTTTAATGGAGCGAGGCAATATCGCAATGCATAACTTCCTTACTTCTTGTATGAATGTCCATGAACCTTCCTATCACTGCAGTTTAGAAAAATCATGCAAAATCATCTATTGTACGAATTAGCCAAAATACATACAAATACGAATAGTGTATGTCTTTATGTACTTGCATACTTGCATAATTTTTCTTGTATTCGTTCTTGTTTGTTTAAATCACCAATCCTAAAAAGAAACAAGTGTGAGTAATGCTTGCTTTAGCAAAACCACCAAACACACTGTCAATTTGAATATTAAAACATTACGATCACTAATCACCGCAGACAGCCACACCAGTCCAGCCCTTTCATAGCACCCAACACAATACGACATCCACCTCAATAGACACCGAACACGCATTGTAATGTAAAACATGCCGGGGAGGAAAAAGGCAATTATTATTTTAAGAGAATGATTACAATCTGAAATGAAAGGACCTCGTGGTCTGTTATTTCTACGAGGGGAAGATTAATCTTTTCCAATCTGTGGACAGGATAATCAGGACTGTCCCTCACACCTGGTCTTCCCGTGTGTGTGTGTGTGGCCGTGATGGAGAGAGTGGAGTAATTAATGACTCTCACCCCACGGCTGACAGTAATGGATTGGCTGCTATCAGGGCTGGCCATCCGTTAGTTCGTGGGAAAATATCACAGCGTCCTACTTTGATGGGATCGAGAGAGTCTTCATCAAATAGGGTTTTCGAGAGAAGTTATCTAGAGCCAGACTGATGGTGAGGGCTCCTCGGGGCAGGTTATGTTGGTCAGAGAGTTCTTAACAGCTAATTTCATCTGTAAATGTCTTTGTGTGTTGTGTGTTGCAGTTCTATTTTATATAGGTTATAGTACAAGTTAGGCTCCATGTACAGCATACATGACATGCTGTCGAAAATAACTTTAGTTCATCTCTCTATTTGTCAAAAGAAACATTGTGTGTACAGTAAAACCTTACAACGGGGCCAGTACACAGAGGTGAATGTTAAAATACTAAGACATATGCATGTTATAACTTTCATTAATATTATATCAACTCCTGACATGATCATGGAAAGCCAGTAAACTTATTCCTTTTTGGATGAAGCACATATACACATAAAATAAAAGAGAGATTTGGTGCATTTAAATAAATTTTTTATGGAACAATTAATATTTGCATTTCAATAAAAAGAAAAACTACATTTGTGCTATCAAAGCCTTCATGATTGCCCCATAGACTTCCATTATAGGTCAAATGATATTTTTATGGTAAATGACAGGATGCTAGAGATCTTGTTGATAGAGCTCAAGTTTTATTGAACCTGGAACATTCCTTTGACTCACATTCAGAATTTCTATTATTCGAAATATGATATATAATAATATCAACATGCAGACCTCATGCACCACAAGGCTCACTAAATCGATTATTAATGTTAAATTATGCTTGAAAACTCAATATTTTTTTTCCATTTTACTCTCATATAGACTATACTTCTTCTCTCAAACTCTCATACACAGTGAGGCGGAAGTATTAGCATAAATACATTAGAATATGAATAAGTGTGAGCACGCCATTCTCCCTCAATAATGATTAATATTCATTCACGTTGCAGTCTTCAGATCAGGCTCACTACCCAACAATCCACAACTATTAATATTTAAATGCTGGTTTTATTTAACAGCGATACTCTGCATGAGGGTGTTTATGGGTGTGATGCGAAAGATCTTGATAAGTTTCTCCTGAGAGCTGCACTTGAGCGGATACATTCTACCCGCCAGTGTCATCTGCAAAATCCAATTTAACACAAAGCAGTCTTATTTACAGAGAAGCCAAAGATAAACATACCTGAATGACTTTTGTCCAAAACCATTATGCTCATAAATTTAGCACCCAAAACCTTTTTCTCGCTTTCTTACTTCTAAAGAATTTGTTTTTGTGCATTTTTGGAGCTCTGCCCTTGATTCACTAGTTGTGACCTACTGGAACCTTTTTACCAACACACAGTTTCAACATGCTAACCAGCACTCTGTTTCTTTGTCAGTGGTGATATATTCTAGTTCACAAAAGACAGAGATTGAGCAAAAATGATCTGTTAGAAGTCAGATATCAAGCTTGATTTCAAAAACTAGTGACCCAGCAGGAACGTTCTTGGTTCCAGAAGATTCTTTTTGGCAGAAACCTTCTTTTGACCATTCCTGATGGGGGAAGGCTAGCAAATACTCTAGCATATGCAGAAAACAAAAAAGAAAATGAAGTTTGCTTTGGTATTTAGATAGCAGTTGTCTATGTACATGCTTAGAAAGCTTGCTAGGCTGTGGAACAGAGCTATCATCTGTCTTCATGCACCTCTTTACTCTTGCTATGAGCTGATTTCTTTTTGTATGCTAACAGGACGCCAGCAATGCCTCCCCTGTCATGTAGAGTCTAGCTAACAGGCTCTATAAGAATCTCATAATGTCTTGCGCGCAAGACGGACGAATGGCCACAATTACCATTTTACACTTCACTCCATGACGATTGGTCCGTAGATCCGACTTGCTCTAGCTACTGATATGGATTCGCCGGCCCCCTTCCCCAGCGCATTTACATACAAATTGAGGATTTTATATTTATTTATTCTTATTAATCAGCCCCATGGTAGGAATCACGCAGTGGTGCTCCATCAGTGTTTAAATACATCTCTGTGACATTTGTCCCCTGCTTTAGCATGATAGGGCCGAGCGGGTGGATAATGTAGCTGTGATTACTTTTTCCATTGAGAGGACAAACGCTTTCATTTTTCCTGTCATCTTGAATAAGTGTTAAAGAGGGTTTAGGGCCTTCACTGTGTGCTCAGTATGCAAAAGGAGTGGAACGTGGAGATGGGTGTATTAAATAACCATTAGCAGCCAGGCTCGGATCCATTATGACAACCCGCCTCTTGAATGCATCACGGTGATTTGGGTTGAGAGGAATCCACGCTTGGGGCTTGCAGTCCACTTTCTCTCTCTCTCTCTTTTTTTTGGTGCAGCGTTAATGTATCATCGCTTAAACAGCCGGCATTGGTATGGTAATTTTGTGTGGCAGAGATAAGGGTGAGCTTGTGATAACTGGGGTCTCAGTTTTTACGGAGATGGCCAGTCGGAGGGGAATCTAAATATGTGGGAGATCTGTGGGTCTGTGTCTTTGTAATTTGATGTGTGTTTTTTGGAATGATTGATCAGTAGTTCGTAAAGTAAGGTTAACATCTTACTTTACCAAAGGTAAGGAGGATTTAAATACACTATTACTTCATTCTACATGTGCTGTTTATAAGAAAATCCCATACTGCACTCATATTTATGATATTCTGGTATTATATTATATTTGAATTTGTGATAAATACATAAATAAATATTTACATTTACATTATTGGTAGGACTTCTCTGAACACATGCATCATCTGGAAAGTACATCTGGTCTTTCTGTGGCTTACAGGGTGCAGCATGATGGTAGCAATGTCAAGGTTAGATATATATCTTAAGAGTATTTGTTTGCATAAACACTTTCATTCACCAACATTTGTAACCCCAAAGATTGCAAAAAAAAAGATCTGATGGATGTTGTAATAATAAAAAAAGACATTTCAGCAACAAAGTGAAGATTACAATTTTACTAACAAGGTTGTTCAAAATTTGATCTAAAATGAGTTAACAAACAAAAAAGCAAAGTTAAAGACAAAGGCTTGTTTGAAAGTTTTGAAGTATCTGATGTAGCTCGGAAAGCTTAAGTTTTAAAAGTAGCTTCCTCAATACCGATGAAGAGACAAAAGAAGAGAACAGAACAAAGAAGCTAGAACTGCATCAGGATCACAACCAGTTAAATGAGCAGTCACTAAAGGAATGTGAGGTGGGCTTGTCAGAGCCAGGTGCTTTGGTCTAAGGGTCAACTGAGAACAGCAAACCTTGTTTGTGTTTTTAACACATCACAGAGAGACCTCCTTGACCCAACTTCCCTCCATTTCTGAAAGGAAACAGCTCTCAAATACATTGATGTGTAAAACGGCAATAAGGAAAAGCAGTAGCATCCTGTAATTTGCCTGTCACTGTTTTTTCCTTTTCTTTTTGTGTGTCATTTTCTCAATAAATTTCGCAAACATTCCAAAGTAGCTGTCAACTCTTAATTGTAATTATGAAATCATCACCTCTATTAGACTAGACAAACTCTAGATAATGCAGCCACCTTAGACAGTAATCTGCTTTCAAAGCTATTATTTCTTTCCGCTTGTTGCAGACATGGAAACTGAAATGATATTTACACATATCTTATATCCTGGAATGCAATGCACTTTTCAGAGAAGGTTAGTAACAAGAATTAAATTATATAAAGATCAAGATCAGTAGTTCAATTTACAACTGTTAATTTGACATGCATTTTTACCATTGGCTTTACAACCTATTCAGGCCACGAGTTATCCACTTCAAGCAATTAATTCCAATAAGAGCCGAGCTACATGCTCTATGAAAAAATTGTGAGATTGACAATGGAAGAGAGAAAAGCACTGAGAGTATTCGAGAAAATACCCAACGGTTTGCAAATATCACGCATGACAATGAAGGGTCAGTGTTTATGCCATCTAAAGCTGAGACTAACCTGTCATAAGTGCTCCTGTCTGAGTTGTTTGTTGACATAGACTGTTTTGCACCTGGTCTTAACATCAAATGTCTACCAAATTTGTAATGCCTTTCACTTTTCCACTGATCTGGGAGGGTTTCTAATTTCATGAACCACACACACCACTTGCTACGGCAGTGTTTAACTAAATATTCATGGTTTAGTGCTTGTGCATATGTAGGCTTTTTCAAGTTTCCACTGAAGAGTGGACTCTTTTAAAAATATTAATTTTCAACAAAGCTTAAAAATGGGGTGCCACAGGGCTCGGTATTTGGTCCCCTTTTCTTGTCACACATATGTGTACTCTTATGAATGATACACAGCTCCAACTGTTGTTATATTATCAGGAAGAACAAATGTGTCCCTAATAAACATTAAAAAAATAATAAAAATAGTTTGAGTCATCAGATCTCAAACTCATTGTACCATTTACACCTGTATTTAGCACTGTCCATGTTATCTGAGATGGATTTTGGTACCACGTATAAACACACATTTGGTATAATGTGTTAAGAGATAACTGTAGTGCTGAACATTTGCTGCTTTAACTAACCAATTCCACATTCATTTGCAACAATTGCCACTCTAATCCTATTCCAAATCTCAGCTATCCTAAACTGGAAAACCGATCTCTGATCTGTGTGAATGGCCTGTCTCTAGCAGCACCCTCATTTGTAGGGCCAAATGTGAGGATCTGTGCCTTTTGAGAGTCAAGGCGGTCTAATCCTATTAAGAGAGATAGAGAAGGGAAGCGATCCTTTTGAAAATGGGAGCAAAAAGAGCAGCACAGAAATCTACTACCATCACATTTCTGCTGGGTTTAAATCCAACAGAGAAATCTCACTTTATAAGAAGAATAAGAAGTCATACTTCACTGTGCTTAACCAGTACAGAAATTTGGTTTAAAATGTTGCATCATGAAACCACAGTCATAAAATAATACGCCCTCCTAGAGAATTTGAGTGAATATATTCACTGCGCTATAGCTACCATTTCAAAAAACAAAGGCTTAATTGAATTCAAAGGAGATTTACTCTTGGCCTCCCGCAGTTTAGCTGAACCTCAGTGGTGCTACGGTAACCCAAACCTGAGCAGTCCCCCGGACCAGATGCCCATGTGGCCGGATCTCAGCCGCCCCTGTTGGCCTGGAAAAGGTAAAATCTTCAAAGGCGTTGGTTCGAATCCTTCATTATGGCTCCAGAAGGAGTCTCAGATAGAGCTAATCATCAAATGAACTTCTATTATATGACCTCCTGAAGTGCACCCCCATTGATTAAACTCAAGGTATGCTGCACTGTCTAGAATATCAGCAACTTTCAAACATGTTTGTTACAAACTGTTTCTCTACAGCATGCTAATGCTGAACAAAAGCTTAAATGCAGTCAAGTATGGAGGTAGATGGACGACTTAACAGAGGTGGTGTGGTGCGGTGGGGTATGGTTTCCACCGCACAAAGACCTGCCTCTTAGTTCAACAGTTTATTATTTAAATCCTGAAAGGATTTGTTATTGCAGTTTTATTATGTTGGATATGAAGGCTGGGAAACAGTAGCTGACCATGTGTGCACGGCAGTGTCTGTCACTGTTACTGCTGTAAATCTGCTTGACGTATTTCCACTCGGATCAAATATTCTGAACTGGATGCAAATGATGGATTATTATTGAACATATCTTTCTTTGTAACTATGTTTAATATTTTTGTGAATATGTGTAAGTTTGGATTAAATATGTTTGAGTTTTGATCTTATAATAGTATTAGCATTAGACAGTGTTATTATTAGCAGACAAGACTTTGAAACTAAATGTTTAACTGTCGTTTAATTCAGCGCCAATGACTCTTCTAGGTTTTCAGTCACAGAACAGGATGTAATTCATATGCCTGGTAAAACCACACACAGATGAGTCTTGTCACTTCCTCTCAGCAGTCGCACTCAAGTAGGAAACTGTCGAACCCTCTGCGGTCCCAGGTTGGACAAATTAAAGCTGATTAGCGAGATGTCAGGTTTGTGTTTTCGCCCTTAAGCTAAAGAATCGCTATGACAGCGACACCTCATCCCTTATCAACAGTGTTTCTTTCTGTTGTTCAAACCACCTCCTCTGGTCAGCGTGGGCACGGCGGTAAAGACTGAGACTAACAGAGCCGTCCTTTGAATTGGTCCTGTCTCGCCAGCGGCGGTGTACATAAATTGCGTTTTGGAGCACAGGTGCCCACACTGAGTGTGTATCGATGGCCTGTTACCCAGGGTGCTCAAATTGAAGTGGGAGGGTTGTGATTAGAGAACGGCTCTTTTGTTGCTCCTTAAAAAGACAACAAGGGGGAGGTAACACAGTGTCGGGCCTTGGCCTAAGGCTCAGAACAGCATGGCAGCATAGACTAGTAGGAGATTATGAAGATGGAGAGGCGTGACTGTGGAGGGGCGGGATTAAATCAAGACGGTCTCCTGTGAGCTATACAGCCCATGGCGAAATCTCCCGGCTAACATGCTCAACTTCATGCACTCTGTAATTACCTACACTGTCTGTCTTATGAGTTCCGTTTGTTCCCAATGAAAAGTTGAAAGTGTTTCCTGGCGCTGTGCTTTGTTGCACTGATTCGAAACACAAAGAGTTGGAGGAGAAGTGTGCATGGGGCGCAGGTAGTTCTCAGCTGTGCTGTACTAATCACTCTACATTTGACCCCGGGCTAAATCAGCAAGCTGATCCATTCATCAAAGTTCCAACCGAGATGGGAACAGCCCAGCGCTACGGGATGTCCCAACATGTGACAGCTGAGGCTTCCTAACAGTGTTCCTCAAAGAAAGCCCTGAATATACTGTTGACCAGATTCACACACCTACACACACGCACACTAGGTCATGTCATTCTTTTCTAGGAAACCTCCATTGTTATGCCCGAGCCTTGTTGTCCCCAAAGTGGGTGGGGTCAGGATTTACATGAACTCACCCAACTGGATCATGCTGTCCGCCTACTCGGGTTAAAGTACATGCTCTTCTATTGGCTGAGAGTCCAATAGGAACCCCCACTCCGTCTAGTCTCCATTACTGGTCTCAAAAAAGTGACTTAACCCAATGTTGAGACCTTCACCAACACAAGTAACCCAAGACCCCCTGCATAGAGTACAAGATGCATACAAACACCCTCAGGGTTGCTCATTCGGATGGTTTTCAGGGGGGTTCTTGCTCCAGTGGCTCATACCCACCCACAGAGGGTCAGAAAAGGGCTTCACGCTTCCACCCATAATATACGCTGTCCTAGCACCTCCACAGCATCATCTGCTGCTACCATTAGCCTAATGACTACAGAAGAGCTACAGAGTAGACTGTGACTAATTTTGCTTCACCATTCAGCTGTGGGTGCAAATGGCCATTTTTGCATCCATATGGGTCGACATCTGTTGATTTTTTTTTAAATATATGTGTTAAACAAAGGGGAAAGGCCTCAATGGAACCATAACCAGTTAAACGATGAAGCAATAGCACTAAATGCTTAAGTATTTTGGAAATTTTGACCTGCAAGTCTCTAAGAGATTCAGGAAGGCTGGGTCAGTAGATACTAAACAATTTCCATTTCCTAGTTCATTCCCTAAGAAATGCAAGTAAAAGAGAACACATTAAGGAAGAGATACGTTTGACTTCTTAATTGCTGGTCAAGGTAATAAAAAGGGATCTCAAATAAGGTTAAAACTCAAAACTTCTCAAAGCACAATGTCCCATTCAAACTCACATTTACTCCCTTTCAGCATGAGAGAATTATCATATTAAATGGTTTTAAAGACGTCAACATTCTCAGAGCAAGGCCTTCATTGAAATGGTGACTCTGAAATAGAAGGATGCATTCATCTGGTTTGTAACGCCTTTTGAAGTTGCTTTTCAGGTCATTAGCCCATTTCCCATTCACCAAGAGCCTGCATGATACCCATTTTGGCACAACAAAGGCTGTTAATGAGTTAACGCCTCTGGTCCATTCTCTGTTTTCATACAGGCTGCTCCGAGGGGCCCGTAGGCTGGGCCTTCATTGGCTGTCTGTCTTTTTATTGGCTATCATAACAACTCCCAGCTGTGGGAGGGGACGCTCGGGGTTTGAAGTTAACACAGACTGAGAGAGGTCATGCCAAAGTTGAGAGGTCAAAGCATTGTTGTGCTGCCAGTGAGAAGTGTATTTAAGAGCCCATAAACAGTATTCAGCTCATTTGGCTAAGTAGCCGTCCCCACTAGTCTTTTGTGCCGGAGCATTCAGGTAGCCAATTACACCCAGAGCTCCTCAATAGAGTTAATTTTTAGTCTGCTTTGTGGTTAAGAGTTGCTTGATTGGCAAAATGGGCCAGTAATTGATGATCATTAAAGGTTGTAAAGCTGTTTGGGGTTTGGAGAAAGTGATCTGTGAATGAAGAAAGACATAACCGCTGTTCTCAGGAAGCCATTGTCAAAGCACAAATGAATGAAACCAAGGCTGGCCTGACCTTCAGTTCATGAAGGCATAATGAGCTGGAAAAGATACAAATGCTGCTAAAAAAATTTACTTTACTTTGAAAACATTAAGCATTTTATTACTCAAAAGAAAAGCCAAGACTGAGAAATCACCATGACTTAAAGGGTTAGTTCGCCCATTTAAGACATGAAGTTGTATGCAATCCTTACCAGTCCAGCACTATAGTGTATACACACTGACCCACTCTGTGATCACCTCCCTGGGCAGAGTTCTGGCCGCTGGAAGTTTTT
>JAUCMS010000055.1:12772680-12793486 GCA_032357445.1 Enteromius radiatus
TATATATATATTTTCATACACATATGACTCATTATATAATGCAGGTACATTTGGTGTCTCCATCTGTCACCGTCAACTCTGTTATCTAGTGTAATGCCCCGCACTGTTTTTGTCTTTTGTTTGCATTCCCCATGTGCTCTGCCTTTGTGTGACCTAGTTTCAGTTAATTACCAATTGTGTTCAGGTGTGCTGTCCTCGTTTGTCTCATTACCATCACTATTTAAGTTCCTTTCTGTTTAGTCACTGACGTCCGGTTATTAATGTTCTTGAATGTTATTCTACGAGTTGATTACCCTGCCTGTCTTTTTGCCCTTGTTGGATTAACACCTAGGTAGACTTACAATAGAGACAATAGTGTAACAGAATTTACATATTTCCAAAAACTCAACTTGTTGGCATAAAGGATAAGAAAACATGACACTAATGAAAACATGATTAAAAATAACCTTTAAATAACCCAATGTGAGATCAGTAATAAATTATGTTTTCCTTTTGATATTGTGGTAACAGAGTTTTAAAAATAACTCTTAGTGTAAGAAGTTTTTAGATTCAAATATTTTCTCAGGGAGAGCACAGATACTTTTCAGTGCCTCAGATCCTATCAGTGACTGAAAGTGACATCATTTCCTGCAACTTTCACAATTCTGAGAGATAGTTCCACCAATTTAAAGGCACAATATGGTATGGTAACAGAGTTGACATGAGATATGGGGACTTTTTAAAAAAAAAAAGAATATATATTTTTTTAATAATTTAATGTTGTAGAATTAAGTAACTTATTATGGCTTTAATAAATACAATTAATATTTCCAAAAGAAAAGTACTGTCAAATATTTTAATTGCCCATTGATGGAAAAACTAACTAACTAACACCAACTAATGCGGACAAGAAAGAACTTATGATTTTTAGCTATTTAAAATGATTCTTCCGTGCCACAGGCCATTCCTGAGGTTCGCGTTCGAAGGTCGAGCATATCAGGGTCCTACCCTTTGGGCTCTCCCTGTCACTCCATGTATTTCTGAAAGTAGCAGAGGCTGTCCTGGCTCTACAGAGAGCAAGGTGTTTGCATTCTCAACTACCTAGATGACTGGCTCATTCTAGCTCAGTTGTGCGAACACATGGATCTGGTATTACGACACCTCAGTCTGTTTGGTTTTCGGGTCAACTGGGAAAACTGCAAACTCTGTCTGACATAGAGGATCTCTTTTCTTGGTATGGAGATGGATTCGGTCAAATACACAGCATGCCTCACACAGAAACGTGCTCAGTCAGTGTTGAACTGCTTGAATACGTTCAAGGGCAGGACAGTGGTCCCACTGAAATACTTTCAAATACTTTCAGAGGCTCCTGGGGCATATGGCAGTGGCAGCAGCAGTCACGCCATTGGGGCTGCTTCATATGAGATTGCTTCAGCACTGGCTTCATGGCCAAGTCCCGAGGTGGGCGTGGCAATGGGGCACTCACCGGTTCCAGTGACACCGGCCTGCTGCCAAACCTTCACCCCGTGGTCACACCTCTCATTTCTCTGGGCAGGAGTGCCCCTAGAGCTGGTCTTCAGGCATGCTGTGGTATTCACGGATGCCTCCACCACCGGTTGGGGGGCCACGTATAACGGGCATGCAGTGTCAGGGGTTTGGACAGGACCCCATCTGCAGTGGCACATCAACTGCCTGGAGTTACTCCATCCTCAGATGGTTCAGCTGATTTGGGAGTGTTACGGAGCCGCTCAGTTAGACCAGTTTGCCTCTCCGGAAACCTCTCATTGCCAGTTATTTTACTCCCTGACTGAGGGAACTCTCAGCATGGATGCCCTGGCACACACCTGGCAAATATGTGTTCCTCCCAGTGAGCCTTCTAGCACAGCTTCTGTGCAAGGTCAGGGAGGACGAGAAGCAGGTCCTGCTGGTAGTGCCCTACTGGCCCACCCAGAAATGGTTCCCAGAACTTATGCTCTTCGTGACAGCCCCTCCTCGGCCAATTCCTCTGAGGAAGGACCTCCTGATTCCGAGACGGGGCATCCTTTGGCACCCCCGTCCAGACCTCTGAAAACTCCATGTCTGGTTCCTGGACAGGATGTGGAGGTTCTAGGTGACCTACCCCAAGGGGTAGTTGACACCATATCTTCAGCGAGAGCACCTTCTATAAGAGCTGCCTACGCTTTGAAGTAGAACCTGTTGGTCGAGTGGTGTTCTCCTCAACAAGAAGACACCCGGAGATGCCCGATCAGAGTTGTGCTTTTATTTTTGCAGCAGGGGTTGGAGCAAAGGCTGTCTCCCTCCACCCTTAAAATCTTCGTGGCTGTTCAATCACTTCCATTTTTCCATATGCACTGAAATACTGTCTATATGAGTATTCATCCTGACTTCCATACGTTTCTGTTCACTAGAACAAGGACATCCCCAGTGCTCCAGTTTACTAAATGGGTAGAGCTTTGAGAACAGTAGCTGGCTTCTTGTGGTGAATCCTGACCTACGCCAGATAGAGGGGGCTTGGGAGACTCCCGCAGGACACTGGAAGGGTCAGCGTCCATGGCGTTTTGGTAGGGATCTCAATTCTTTGGTCATATTCGATGTGACTCGGAGTAAACAACTGAAAGGGAACGTCTCAGTTATGTATGTAACCCTCGTTCCCTGAAGAAGGGAACAGAGACGGCTCAGCGGCCGCGTTACCGGCTTGGCTCCTCAGTGAAAACTTAATGTTCGCCGCATCCGCTGCTCATTTATACTCACGCTGTGATCAGGAGCAGCTGGATGCAATCAGCACATGCCAATCTTTATTGGCGTGTTTCTATACACGCAAAGTTGATTGGTCTCTCGAAATAAGATCCCAATTCGTTGGTCATATCCGACGTGGCATCTCCATTCCTTTCTTCAGGGAACGAGGGTTACATACATAACCAAGATGTTAATTCTGATCAATATGTTTTTCTTCAAAGTATTATATACCATGTATGCATACCTAATTCTTTATAATATACTATGAACAGCTTTATAGTATGCCATTTAGAACATATCAGTAATGCAGACAGTAATAACAAGCTGCACAAAAGTAAAGGATAAAAAAAAGAAGAAGAAAAAAATCATAGTCAGCTTAGGAAACACCATACTTTATTGTGCATACATCCTGTATTACTCTGAATGGTTACGGCATTAAATCCCCATTGCTTCCAAGGTTTGTAACTTAATCTCATAATATCTCACTTTTTAATGTTTAATAAAACCTATTTGTTCAACGCTAGGCAAGGGAAGGGGATTTGGTCCCATAGCATGGCAGTTCTTAACCATCCCACAATCCTCTGATAGCTGGACAGCCAATGAGTGTGTGGCGTGACAACGTCAAGCACATTTCTACTAAATCCTGCTTCATTTCACAGGTGTATTGAAATCAAACTCACCCCCTTCAGAAAGAAAGAAGAAAGCAGGCTGTCATCAAGACCAGAGTCGTCTCCCATTTGCCAGCAGAAGCCAGAGAAGATTACAGAAACAGAATGAGCATAGCACAAGATGGGTCAAGAACTTAATTTCACACTGACAGCATGGCCAATTTGGCTTTGGAAACATTTCCTTCATATGAAGAGCATAAATCTAAGTCTACAAAACCTATTGAGCCGCCTACAGCATTTCAAAGCATCATGGGTGCACTTCCAACCTCTAGACTGCTCTAAAATGTGGATATGATATCATGTTTGGGCCAAATTTTATTCAAACATTACATGCATTTTTTTACAGAGAAAATAATGCCAGAATCTACTGTGATAATTTACAGCATGCTTATCAGAACGTGCATTTGCTGAATATGGGAAACTGAATAAAACTAGATGCACACTTACATGCTGAAAAAAGCCAGGTGTTGGTATTGGAAAGAAAGAAAGGCAAAAATGATTATTAATTAAAAAAAAATGAAAGGAATTGACCAATTCACTGATCAGGTGTAAATTCACATAGAATGAATTAACATTCAAAGAGAATATACGTTTTTGTACATATTTAATTCACTGTTAGATGTTAGTTTATGCAATTTGGGAACATTTTGTCAAAATTCTTCACAAATTTTAGTTTTCAGTGGTGACACCAAAAAGTTCTATCAAAAGGGAAAATGAGACAGTGAAAGAAAAGAGAAACCCATGCCTTGTGTGTTTGTGAATCATAGAGAGACACGTTCAGATCCTGACAGCACTGCATGGGTTATTGATTTTTTTATTCCATTTCTGCCCAGAGGACACTGCACTTGAAGAGCACCATTAGCCCCATAATGATTAGAGAGCAAAAGTTAATTATGTAATTATGATGGCAATAAAACGTGTGCGTGTGCTTGACTGTGCTCGTGAAGGATTTAAACATTATCTTCAATGAGCACGTCGCTGCAGACAGAATGAAGAAGGAGATCAGAGAAGTGGAAAAAGTGAGAGAAAACAAGTAATCACAACACTTTCCCTATTTGGATTTTACAGCTATATTTTAATTCAAACAATCAAACAAACAAACAAATAATAATAAAAAAATACACCTCTACTATGATGCACATACTTACAAGTTTTTTTTTTATTTTTTATTAATTTGATATATATAACAATGTTTTATGGGATCGTTTTGATAATAACGAAAAAGGAAGACATTTTGAAAGATTCAGCTGGGAGGCTGATTAAGTCAATTGACATCAGGTCTGTAACATGATTAGCTATAGAGAAGTTTTCAGAGAGGCATAGAAGTTGAACAGAGGCTCTCCAGTCTGTGAAAGTGGAAGATTGTGGAATACTTTAAAAACAATGTCACTCAACATGAAATTTGAAATGTCATCATCTGAAGTGCATAACATCATCAAAAGATTTAAAGTAACTGGAGAAATCTCTGTGTGTAAGGGACAAGGCTGAATTTTTGTTGGATGCCAGTGGTCTTCAGACCCTCAGATGACACTCATCACACAACAGCATGATTCTGTCACTAACATTACTAAATGGGCTCAGGAACCACTGTCAGTAAACACAATCCACCGAGTCATCTGCAGATGCCAACTAAAGCTCTATCATACAAAAAAAAAGGCATATGTAAACATGGTCCAGAAGCCTCGTCATGTCCTGTGGGCCAAGACAAAAAAAAGTGTTCTGTGGTTAGACGAGTACAAATTTGATATTCTTGTAGGAAATCATGTTCTCCAGACTAAAGAGCAGGGAGATCTTCAGCGTGTTATCAGCATTCATTTCAAAAGCAGCATCTCGGTACAGGGGTGAATAAGAGCATACGGTATGGGAAGCTTGCATGCTATGAGTGCTGAAAGGTATATAAAGGTTTAAAGCAATATATTCTCCCCTCCAGATGATGTCTATTTCAGGGAAGGCCTTATGTATTTCAGCAGGACAATACTAAACCACATACTGCAGCTATTACTACAGCATGGCTTCATAGTAGAAGAGTCCGGTGCTGAATAGGCCTGCCGCAGTCCAATATCCTTTCACCTAGAGAGAATGTTTGGTGCATTATTAAAAGAAAAATATGCCAAAGACGATCATGAAGGCTTCAGCAGCTGGAAACCTATATCAGCCGTGAATGGGAACAAATTCTAACACCAAAACTCCAGAAACTCATAGTTTTATAATCACTAATTCAAAACCATTGTTGAAAATAATACATGTTATGTGTGTAAAACAACGTGAATACTGTAAAAAGCTTCTCCTTTTGATCATCTTTAATCATTTCTGACATTTTTTTTAGTCCTTTACCCACAAACAAACACTCTTGGGATCTTTGCATTTATATAAACAGCCGATTTGCAAAGGGTTGAATTGGACACTTTAAACTGCAGCAGGATCTGATCTGAAATAACCTTCTGAGAGGATCCACGATGCTGTGGGTGATAGAGGGAAAATAGAGCTCCAAATAAAGAATGGGGGTCGTGAGGGAGGGGTGCTGCCAGAGGCACAAAGATCCTGTCAGGATTTCCTTTGCACTTCACCAAGCCTCAATATGACGAGATAAGATACAGTGCATTATAATATGCATGAACTGAGGGGAAGGCCAAAGCATTCACTGCCCGACTGTTAGCCGATCTGGAATAAATAAACATGAGGTCATGTTTATGCAAACACACTCCACTTAAAATCCGAGCCCTCGCTGCGAGTGTGTTTGATTAATAGTAAAATTTAGCTTATTAGCCACGTCGAATCACACAGGCAAGGAAGTTTGTGACCTAAGGGCTGGTATTAAAGAGAAATTAGGCTTTAATTATACGCAAACACACACATTATACGGGCGGGCTGAGGTGTTAATGTGTGTGTGTGTTTGGTGTGTGTTGTGTGCGCGGCGGGCCCCTGCAGAGGTGTAAATGTGAGTGTGTCAGTGGGGCGCTGGCTCTTGTCAGCTCTCACCGCTCTCTGGTTGACGTCCGCTCCGGAGCGCGCCATCATGTCCGCCATCTCCACACGGCCCTGCTTGGCCGCCCAGTGGAGCGCCGTCTGCAACACAACACACAGCAGCTGTCAATCACCACGCCACTGTCAATCACACACATGTGATGTGCTCCAGCCACTGCAAGTGCTGGACTCACCCGAGAAAACAATTCGCAAAGATCATATTGACACTGAGAGCATTATGATAATGGTTTCTTTAAAGAAATAATTCCCCCCAATAAGTATTTTTTCCTATGGAACACAAAAGAGACTTTTTGTAGGAACAGACCACCTTTAGTTTAAGGTGTCCTTGTTACAATGTAATTCTACATTTAAGTACTGAGTAATATTAATTAAGTACATGTACTTACTATAAGGTTAGGGTTAGGTTAAGGGTTCTAATTTTGCATAATTTATTGTTATTATAATAGTAAGTACATGTAGCGTGTAAAGTGGTACCAAAATTACCAAGACATTCTTTTTAGAGTGAAAACCTTTTCAAGGCCCATTTTCGTGAGCTAAATTATATTTTAATCATTGTTTAGATATACATTTTACAAATGTGTAACAGTAGCTGTCTGTTACATCTATGTAATTACAAACTGTTCCATATGGTAAGATTTTGTTTTATGTAAGTACAATGGCTACTACTAAGTACTTACTAAGTAATTACTATATATATTATGGACACCTTAAAATAAAGTGTCACCATTTTTTTTATCTAAAAAGTTATGAATTTAATTTAATTTATTGCTTAAATAAGATGTTGATTTGAGTTAGATTAGAGACCTATTTAAGATCTGTCAGAAACCGTGATATAATAATTTTCGTACATTGGTATTATTTATCTATCCAATGATTTTTAGACATTTTTGAATGCGTGTTATAAAAGTTCACATACCAAAGTCCAAAATTTGGGGTCACTGGAACCGAAGTCCATTTATGAAGCACCTATCAAAGCTGTGTTTGGGTTCATTTGCATAAGCAGATTTGGCCTCATATGAATGAACAAGAACAGGCTTGAGTCATTTGCATAGCAGCTAATTCAGCACAATGTTAGCTCACTGAGGCCAAACTAAAAGAGCCCAACTCAAGGACGCCAACTCCACTGATGTTAATGAAGGATACATAATGTGCTTAATTTTTTATATATATATATATTAGTGCTGTCAAAAGATTAATCATGATTAATCACATCAAAAAAAAGTTTTTCTTTATTTTTATGTACTGTGTATATTTATTAAGTATATATATATATATATATATATATATATATATATATATAAATACAAACAGATGCATGTATATATGAATGAAAATATGTTATGTTTATATATTAAATATATTTAGATAATATTAAATATAAGAAAATAAATATATGAATGCATTTACATAAATACTTTAAAAAAATTAAACTGTACGTGTGTGTTTTAATATAAGCATAATAAATAACAACAGCATAAACACATGTATTATGTAAATAAAAAGTTTTATTTTGGATGTGATTAATCATGATTAATTGCATCCAAAATAAAAGCTTTTTTATATGTACATATTTAGAATAATATATTTTTATAATCTAAAACATGTTCAATACATAAACATCAAATATTTTTTCTTGTATCACAATTAATCGCATTAATATAGAATACATGAGAAAGGGGGGAAATTATTATTTTTTGGTTCAGTTAATATTTTTTATTTCAGTGTTACGTAAGTATTACTGATATACTACTATATTTTTCTTTATTGTTATAAATAATTGATTTTTATATTTTCCATCTATTTTTTTTTACTCGTTTTATTTACATAAGGATATATATATATATATTTTTTTTTTTTAATTTAATATACTATTTGTTTGTTTGCTTGTATTTTTGATATTTACATTTAATTCATTAAATGATGTCACTATGTTAATATATTTAAATATTGGTAACATTTATCATTGTAGAAAATGTAGTATAAAGTCGGCAACACCTCAGCTCCACAAATATCATCTGATGAAGAGAGCTGATGAAGAGCCTGTGTGCTCGAAACGTCACACATGAGATGCGAGAGCTGTTTTAACTAATAAATATTTTTTTATATTTTTGGAGCTGAGGGGTTGCCGACTTTATACTACATTTTCTACTTGATATATTTTAGTCGAGCACCCTTTTTGAGACTGATGTGCGTGCTTTTGTTCCATTGTTTTTATCATTTATCATTGCCATCTCTGCTCTTTATGCTTTTCTGAACACAAATGTCCACGTACGTACAGATGAACGTACAGGCTACTTACAAACTTTAGGACCAAGCGAGGAGTTCCAAGTGTTATTGTTTTATTCATTGTGTGTACCAGAGATTCCCGAAGCAAGACAGAGAAAGAAAGCAAGAAAACAACATCAGTAATAGGATAACACAGATCTTTTGGGCCTTGTTGCTCTCCATAGTGGCCATTGTGTTTTGTGGAATCGGCGTGTTTGGCCAAAAGCTCCAAGTGTTTCTCCAGTCCCCGTCCACATTCACATCAAAGCTGGAGCAGCCCTGCTTTTGTCAAACTCTCCTCCCCAATTTTCTGTCACCAAGTTTTATCTCTTCCAAATCAGCGGCAGCCTTTAACCTATTCTGAGCCGATTAGCTGAATGCTTGATTTGAGCATTAGAGAAACTATAGCAACCTGTAATCTGCCAGAGAGCGAATCAAAAAGCCCTATGTATCTTGTCACGCAAGAGCTGGCAGCCCACCTTGACCCCATAAGCCGTCTCTTACAGAGCCCTTGCTGGGCCGACAGGCCCCCGCTTCATTCACACACACACACACACACACACACACACACAATCCACAGAGAAATGTCCTCCTCTCTGTGGTCTGTGCCCGTCCTGAAGAGCTGCAATCTGCCCAGGTCTATGATCGTTTAGTAAACAATGTGCATTGAAACAATATCTACAGAACAGTCTGCAGCAAAGCAAAAGCTACTGCAGCTAAGATGTTAAGATGTCTCCTAAAAGAGTATTTTTAATATACTTAAGTGTGAACAATGCATGTTATTTGTTTAAAATGTTTCAATTTATATCAAATGTAATTCGCTGAACTAATAAGAGTGTTTTTGAACCACTTACGTAGAGTATTTTAGTTAAGGTTTATGGCAGAATGTACAGAAATGCATTTATAGTGAGCTAAAATATACTTTGATATCATTTTTGTTGAAGAGTATGTTATATGTCATGCATTTCAATATTTGTCATTGCACATCCTTTATGAAGTTGGAATGTAGTGTGCTTTAAGTAACACACTAGAGTTAAACTTAGAAGCATAAAACACTTCACATTTGCTTTAGTAAAATATGTTATTCAAAACATAAAAAGGCTTAATTATTTAAAGCAGTAACATTTATTTTGCCATTATTACTAAAATATGCTTTTTAAAAGTCTTTAAAAACACTTAAGTGGCCTTTTACTTAAAATTATATTATCTGTAAGTACTTTCTTTCATGCACATTCAATACAGTTTGCGCTTCCTCATGACAGATAGTAGCGTGTTTGCCATGCTGTCCGGGGGCGAGCCGGGAGCTTGGTGGACTCCGAGCCCTGGTATAATGAACCCTAGTGAGGGCAAAGCTCGGCGTCCAGCTCGAACACCATGTGCCCCCGTAGGAAGGAGCGAACGAGATGGAGAAGGGGAGGAGGAGGGCTGCTTGAATGAGATATGGAAGGCAAGAAAACAGGCTTATTTATAGCGGATATGTTTAGTCCGGATTGGCTAAAGAGATGATAATGATAACGATCGGAAATGCAGTGCCGGCTGTGTCTGATTATTTGTACACGCTCCTCCCGAAATTAGTTTAGCAACATCAATTAGAGGTGTTTGCTAAGGCATTTGAACAAACCCTAAAACAAAGTTTGTCTGTTTATATGGTCCCGCTTTATATTAAGTGTCCCTAATACCTGTGTACTTACAGTACATAGTAACTAGATGTGTATCTAGTATGTAATCACAGTGTAAGTACACATTGCTACATAGTATACAGTACAGCTGTAATATTTCTGTAACTTCACACATGTAACAACCGTCAGAACGGTGTGTGTAAGTACAAACTTGTAACAGGACATTGGTAACAACACTTTTTTCACTTCACTAAGTAGTCATGTAACAGCAGTTACATAGCTACATTTTGTAACAGCAGTATGTATAAGAGTAACTGGAACAGGAGGTGTAGTTGGGTAGGTTTAGGGATATGTAAAGTGGGTGGAGTTGGTGGAGTTGATGCTCCTCTGTAATACCAGTGTATATACACATGTTAACTCCTCAGGAACTGCCCACTTAATATAAAGTGCAACATTCTGGACACCAACCACAATTTATATGTAAAGCCTAACTTACTGCCCGCTGCTGTGTAACATCAGAGTAATTACATGCTAAATCCATAGCAATTGTCTATTTAATATAAAGTGTAACACCATTTTGTATTTACCAAAAAGTGCTGTTAGTCATGTTACACATTTGTACTTTCATTACCAAAAAGTGTTGTTACCAATGTCCTGTTATACATTTGTACTTACACACACCATTCTGAGAGTTGTTACATGTGTGAAGTTACAGAAATATTACAGATTTATATACATATATATATATATAGGGATCATATGCATTTATTTATAAATCAGACTTGTGGAGTTTGTTACAAAAAAGTGTCAATTTGTATTATTATTATTATTTATATTAAGACTATTACTACTACTACTACTAATAATAATTATAATAAATAATTTCGAAGAAATCTTGAAAATATAAAGTTTAAATTTGTATAACACCACCACCACCAACAACAATAATAATAATAAATATCTAATTTAGACAAAACCAGTTTTTATCATCTACATCAGATGTTTAATCAATCAATAAAAATATAATTAAAAAAAATTAAATAAATAAATCCTCAAACAAGCTGGGCAAAAGAAGCAGTGTGATTTACATGTGTGGGGCAAAACTCGGGTCGATTTAGTCAGTGTGTTTGTGTGTGTGTGAGAGAGGTTTAGTGTGTGCCAGATGGAGGCTCTGTCTTTTATTGGCAGTGTGAAAGGACAGCTTATAGTGCTCCTCTGTGGTCGGGCTCAATAGAGAGGGTGAGAGCAGACCCTCACACACACACTCTCACTCAAAGCCTGATGCTTGTCACCATATGGAGCTGTTTAAAAACGGCCATAGCCACACACAAAAGAGCAACATTAACAGCCTCTTACAATGACTGCTGGGATAACACTGAATTATTGCACAGGGAGAGCAATCTCACACACACACACACACAGACCTTTTATGACCTTATCACTCAAATTCGAGGTTTGATAATACTGAAAGCTTTGAATATTTTCAATTTCAGACAGAATTGAAGGAGTTGTTCTCAGCTGGTTTTGCTTCAGGACCCATGTTTTATATTAAACATTAAGTGGCAATCCAACACAATATCACAATAATATATTGCCTAAAAGAAGAACAAACTGTCCAATATTTTTCTCAAATATTTCCTAAATATAAATTTCATGTATTTATAAACAACAGAAATGTGGTTCACTAGTCATTATAGTTTGGCTAACAGAAAATACTATTGTGTTTTTGTTATTTTCTTAATGCAAAATGTTATGTCTAGTCACTTATTATTATTTTTATTTAGCATTGTTTGTGCTTGTACTATCTGTGACCATACCAGAAGAGGCATACCTCAGTAGTTAGGAACCACTGCATTCATTCATAATAATTAAATAATCTAAACTGAATAACCATTTTACTCAGTATTACTCAGTACTCATATTTGTATGACACAGAGTTTCTGCTTGTATAGTTTAATAAAGTCCCTCTTATAAAGGTCCATTTCAGTTAGGACACTGCATTAGAATGTGTGTGTATAGCACATAGCAAATCTCACACATGCAGATGAGAAAAAGCTCTCATAAATCATAAGAATTAAAAAAGAAACAAAACATTACTCACTTTTATAAGGTATATTTTACCTCTCATCTCAGAAAACGGTTAAAATCCCACCTTTACGCTGCAGCACTGTGAAATTGTTTTGTAAACATACAAAAGGCCAATAAAAAGATGTAAAGAGCCTTCCTTACCTAAAACTTAAGCATGAATTTAATCCTTTTACGCCATAGTAGCTCAATCCACCACTCCTATTGGTCGAGAGATGCAGAGAGGTGCATGTCTGCCCTGAGGCGGCTGGAGCGGTGCCTGTTTGTTAAACTAATAATTGGCGTGTCATTACACTATAATTAGACACAATGATCATTCGGCTGCCTGTGCGTATAGAGAGAGCTGCATGCCAGGCACACAAATTAACATGAATTAAATACCCCATCACTGCAGTTATTAATGTTGAACAAGAGTGCTCAACTCCTGCATGGAGATGTAAACCACCATGTTTTCATATATTACCACTGGCTTCTCTCATTATTAGATTGTGTGATCTTGAAAACTTAGGCAAAGCCTTTTAATGTAATTAATAAAGATCAATGAAAACTGCAGCGATATATGCACATCGCATTACTGTTTGTCAGTGCTGTAAGAATGACTCAGTTGTGTTCATTTGAAATATAAAAGGGTATAACAAAACTAGATTTTTAGAAACTGAAAATGATATATTCTGAAGAATACGGTTGCAAATATCACTTCGATCTCAAACTGTGCAGGTTTGATGCCTTTATTCTAATAGGACAGAAAGTTGACAGGAAGGAAAGCGGGATGAAGAAAGTTTCATCATGGGATTTTGTTTTACATTTCTTATGGTGTGCGCACACCAAAAGCAAATGCAATTATTTGAGCAAGTAGGTTACAAAGTCAATGCAAAGATGCAAATAACCACGAATTTGTGGTTAACATGTTGCTTTGAATGGGCGATATTCATCACAATCACGTCTTTCACTTAAATTGAAAAATCAACTAGAGCAGGAAATTCACGTGATGTGTTGTTGCACAAGCCAGTCAGCGAAGAGTTCAATGACACATCTTGTTAGACACTTCTGGTTGTATCCGAAAATGGAGAGTATTTCTTTTGTATTAGCTTAAACAATTTCGTACAAAAAAACGTCTCACAAGAATCTAGCGTGCAATGCAATGTGCATATTTGCTTCACTTTTGGTGTGAACAAACTATTAGGTATCATCCAACACAGTGTCACAACCAATTTGTATGTATTCATACGAGATGGCAAATTCATGCTAATTCGTACGACCTCACTCAATTGATTTGCCTAAACCCCAGTGACAGGTAGGTTTATGAATTCATACGAGTGAGGTCGTACGCATTCGTATGAATTAGCCACCTCACAAAATATGTACGGATTGCCGTGAGACTGGGCTGGATCATCATATTTGGGGGTCCTTGGCATTACGAAGTTTGACACTTATGTTAGGGTACTGTGGGTGGTCGCCAGGGCACTGGATGTATTTTGGAAGGTTTTAGCATGTTGCTATGTTGTTGCTAGCGTAGTCTTGGTGGTTGCTTACTGGTCTAAATCAAAAGAGGCCACCCAAAAGTCTCTGTGATACTCTGGTCCATAGATATGACCTGGGTCCCTACTCTACCATGGGAATGCTTGCCTTAGCAAACACTGCTAACAAACTTGATATAACAAAAACGACTCTTAGAGAGTATACTTACCCCCTGGAAATCCAATGAAGTCATTGAAGACAACAGTGATTGAACACAACGTGGATCAGACATTGTCCCGATGCAAATGAAATACTGTACAATGGACTCTAAGCAAGTGTCCTTTACATTCTAGTCAAGAGAGCTAATGAGATCTAATGAAAGCACTATACTCTAAAGAGAACACCTAATCCATTCTACCTTCATCAACACATCACAAGGCTAAAGTTGGTCAGCCCAAGAGGAGAGGAGCATTGTTGTGAAGCTCGGGCTAAGGGAAGGACCAAATCTAGGTACATAGATTAGCATCCACAGAGGGGATTATGGACACCTACTCCCATTTCAAAGCCTCACGTTTTTTGAAGTTTTGGGGGTGGTTGGCTTTAAGCTGAGAAATTGTGAGTCTAAAGGCTAAACTCTCATTTGATTCCTCTGGGATCTCCTCAGCTTAATCCCCAGATCCTGGTCTCATCTTCCCTTGTTATTCGATCGTCTTAAGATCAGCATCCAACCTGGCTATAGACACCCCCTTCTCATTTCCACCCCCTTCATTAATTTCTCTTAAGAAGATTAGCAAGCCCTTGGATGTTATTGTTTGCAAATCTGATTTCCCTGGTGTCATATTCTAGTAAACAGCATTGCGATGGATGCAACTGACCAGTGGGAGTCTCTACTCATACATGCATATCACTCATCTAAACACCTCCAAACTGTCTGTCTGTTTTGATTGCCTTTTCATGGCTGTCAGCATTGACTTGGCTAGATGAACAAGCTACTAATAAAAAGTGTCTAATCAACCTCAAAACATACTTTTCCAATTCTTTGTTTAGTGAGATCAGGTTTATTATTAAAATAATGACTTCAAATTGGTTAATATGAATTAGGTGGTGGGCATTTTAGGCTTAAGCACGCATTGTTTTCCCATTGTAATTTACTCCTTTTACACCAGTTTTTATTTTTATTTTTTTACTTTTCATTGCAAAAGCTAGTCTGTTTGAAAACCTACTGAAATGTGTACACTGCCTGTAGTGCCCATCTCAACCAACCTTATATAACTATTGATGATTCTTGAAACAACGCAACACAACAGCTAGATTAGCATAAAACAAGGAAAGACATGAAAACAGTGAACAACTGATGACTGGGATTGCACAAGTTCTTTCTAGTGGCCTAAAGCAGAAGCAAAGAGGACGGGGATGAAAGGGTGTAGGTAGAGACCTCATGTACTTACGGTGACAAAGTCCTGCGAAAAGAAGGAGGAAATAAATCTAATGAGATTGTAGACATCACGGACACATAAATCAAACACGGTCAAACGATGTACCGCACAAAGTCACACATTGCAATTTCAATGGAGCAGCGTTCCTACAGAGATTCACAAGGGACTCAAGGTAACCGTTTGATTGGGAACGAGGAGGCACTAATTAATTTGAGAAGCTGTTATCTTGCTCTGTATCTGTGTCTATGAGAGGGGTTCGAACCATTTGGCTGTGATGCTTCAAACACAAAGAGCTTCATTTCCCCTAGAGACGCCAATGCCAAGTTCAGCCCAAAAACCCTTTTCAATCCTGCCAAGCAATTCCAGTCATGCCATTAATTCCACAAAGCCAAATGTAATTGATTGATAAGGGCCTGAGATTAACCTTTCCTATGAGTTTTTGTCTCTCAATCGTGATGGCCACATAAGATGCTGTCTATCCCATCAACACTATCGCTTTTATCTGATCTTGGTTAAGAGCATTGGCCATTACTGTTGACCTGGGGGGACTGGATGAGCAAAAAAGGTCCACTAAAAATGCCCAACTTTGACTGCCACATCTGAAGTCCAATCTGATGAGAATGTCCCATCTTATCTTTAAAGACAATGAAGATGCATTTGAACCGGTTCCTTGTTTGAAAAATGTATTGTGGGGTACAGAGGAAAACCTTGCGTGCTCTTTAGAAATGTCCTGTTGTTGTCTAAGTTAGCATCACTTACACAAAAGAACATTTTGCTGTTATCAGCACTAGCATGCTAGTGGACACATGATTTAAAGTGTCCTCTTTGGCGGTAGCAGGGGCACAGACTTGCACTATGCTGAAACAGAATCCCGTTGGACCACATCCACTCTATAGTAGATGCGACTGAAGATTACAAAATCCATTTGACTTTGAAAACTAGTGGACAAAACAATAAACAAATGTGTATCATTCATTAAAGAATAGCAGAGTTCACACCACAACTATAACGATAAAGGCACAGAGAAACAATACAGTTGGAATCGCTTTCAGAGCTATTTTTTTCCAGCTGATGAATGATACTAACATTGACATCAAATCCATCCTGCTATAAGGAGCAAGTGAACTTAAACAGGCAGACGGGCATGCATTTACAAAAACGGTAATTATTTGCTGGTGTGGACGCTAATATCGTTATCTTTATCGTCCTTGGTGTGAACAGGCCTTTAGACTGTCTGTAAACACATACTGGTGCTTTAGGGCTTAATTCAAGAGTAACTGTTTCAAAGTAATTACTAGATATCTGACAACTGGTTAAACTAGAGTACAATAAGTAGCTATTAGCATTAGCGGTAGCTACAGAGGTGGTAAGTGTTCTTGCCAGTTGCTCTACAGCAACACTGCAAGCACTTAGCAGCGCCAGCCGTTCCCTGTCATCCTCGCTCACCGTATAAATTCACTAAACTTCATGGAAATTTAATAAGAGCTGCTGCTTTGGGCCTCACTCCCGTAGAGCCGTGACCCGCTGCTGCTGCCAGGCACATATGTGATGATTTACAACCAGACACACGTCTGCCACCTTCCTTTCCTTTTCCTCTTCTCTGTTTTCTGTGTCCAACCATCTCCCTTGTTTCGGAAGTGTGCGTAAGTAGCAGAATACACAGCCTTGGGGCCAAAGGCTTGAAGTTAAGCCAATACAGACTGCGCTTGCATCCAGGGGACAAACAATATCTGGAAGTTGTCAACGTGTTTTATTTTCTTTTCTCTTCACCTTTAAAGAAGATCCGCTCTGTTCCTCTGACACTATCAGGCAACAAAAACACTCCTGGTCAAACAACAATCAGTTCCTGTCCGAATCTTTTCATCCTGCCCTAAATCTTCAAAAGAGACACTCTCTGATTCTGTGCAGTAACGTAATCCTCATCCTAATTAGCTTGACCCTTACAAGTCAGGAAACACAACCCTTCAGCCACTACACAAATTATTAGGAATCAGGAAAATTGTTGGCACTACACACAAAATATTAAATGTTTTGTTCACAATTTGATAGTCAAGTTTAGACATTCTACTAACAGTAAGTAACTTTGTGACTATATGTCATCTAGCAGTCATTAGAGTATTAGTATTAGAGTATTGTCTGCTTAATATCTTCTAACTCTATATTTTGATGGGTCCACAACATACTGACTATCAGAAACTTTACAAGTATATGTCATCTTACTCTAGTAACCCCTAAACCTACCCTAACATTCTACTCTAAGAGTTAGTAGACATGTAGTTGCTTATTAATGAGAATTAGTTGACATGTAGTAAGCATGTAGTTACAAGTTAGTATGTCTAAAATGGACTATCAAATTAAAGTGTAACCAATGTTTCTTTTAGTTATGGAAACATTTGAGTTTTTGACAAAAACAAATGCAATGGTGAAGTCTCACCTTTTTGGAGACAAGTGTAGGGTCCTGTTGAAGAAGAAGGTACAGGGTAGTAGCGTTTCCCAGAGCTGCACAACGGAGCCACTCTTTCTCAATGGGGTCCATCTGCACGCGATGAAACAGTGACTACAAACAAGACATGGGAGACATAAGATCAAGGGAGCATGCAAGGATAGTGTTTACCTATAAGATCTACTATGTACTTTGTCTCTGAGGAGGAAGGACAGGGATCAATATATAAAACAATATATGGAATAAGTGTTCTAAAATACTTCCTCCCACCCCGCTTAACGTAACACTGTCTAAGTTTCTAAAGTGTGGGGTGAATGTGAAAAAAGCTCAGTCTCAAAAACTTGTGGTACTCATATAAGATGCAGTTTGAGCGTGCATTTGACACAAATCACAAATCATCCATATCTAACCATTTCAGACCATATACAAGCCAAAGCCAGTTTTTGTTTTTATTTGGCATACTTCTTACTTGACTACAGTTGGATTTAATATGAATTATCTCTTTTATTTTTGAGATGAAAACTGGACACATTTACTGAATTCATGTCAATAAGGTGGCATGCTCTTGTTTGTAACTTTTATCATTGCACAGACTTTATGTTTATAAACTGTATACTGTATATTCAAACCTGATAACACTTTAGTATGGGTACCAGCTCTCACTATTAAGTAGTTGCTTATTAGCATGCACATTTCTAGCATATCAGCTGTTTATTAGAACTTATAAAGCACATATCAGTGCCTTACTTTGCATGACCATTTTGTTTTAAATACCGTATTAATGCACCCTAAAAAAATCAGCTACTAAGTCAGAATTCATAGTTAATAAATGTTCTTCAAACTAAAGCATGACCATAAAGCTGTATTCTACCACCTAAGTGTATACATTATAGGGTTATTTTGTCATCTAGCAGTCAGATTTTTTATTTGTATTTTTATTTATTTGTTTTGTTATAAATCACAGAACACATAAGTACATCAATATAGAACAAATAATTATAGTATTTAGAAAAATTGCAGCACATAGAACATACTAAGTAAGTAATATCATAGTATTGCATTCACTCCAGCACTGTGAAAATCAGTTATAACACTAGCCTTCAACTCCTTGTTTTGACCTCTCTTTATTTCTAATCTGAGGTTGGTTCCAGGCAGCCTCCCTCTAAACAGAACCAGACAGAGTTTCTTGTCACACTGATCAATGACCTGTGACCAAGTCTGGGGCCCTGCAGAGGCCTGTGGCCAGCACAAGGGCCCCGTTGTTCAATCTGACAGAACGCGTCAGGGATCCAATACTCAGATAACACGATCCAAGGGAAGACCGTGGATCCCAACACCGCTAATCCTCATGTTTAGCACCTGTTTATGATATGACAAATTGAAACCCCCGCCGTGAAGGTCCTGACATTATTGCATTTCTGTTCAAAACATTGATTCAACATGGCAACTGAGGGGCTGCCGATTGGGACCAGGGGCAGAGCGTGGATATTGACATATGTATCTTATAAAAAGCTAAAGCATTATACAGATCTGAAGTTTAAAATAAACACATACTTCACAGGGCGATATTTAAAACAAACAAACCAGAAAAGGAAAACTAGCAGAGGAAAAGGAGGCTGGGATTCTGTGGCCTTGCCCTGTTTTGACCTCTGACCCTGTGTAAAAGGCAGAGCGTGCCGAAAGACGAAGGAAAGCGTCTGCAGATCAAAAGGAGCTGACAGATGAAGGTGAGGGGTCTGCGTGACCTTGACTCTTAAACCTCGGCTGCGTCTCCAGACGAGAAAACACTGATGTGAGCTCCATTCATCTGTCTGTTGCTAACACCCGATGCCAGATAGCATAAGCTGCTAATTAAAGACAGCTCGTTAGAACACAACCAGATACAGCAACACTTATACCCCACAATCACATCAAAATGCTGTCTGACAGCATCGCAGGGCATCATGGGAGCAAACATGCTCAAAATGTCATGGCTTACTTTTTTGATCATGAAAATGGTGCAATAATTAAATCCATGAGAGAACAAAGATGGTTCCTTCAAATACGTCATAAGCACACTCCCACGATGCCTTGTGCAAGAGGAAATTCCTGCTGTGAGAGGGCAGACCCCAATAACAAGATCTATAAAAATAACTGTGACATCCTGTTGCTATGGTCAACAAACAACCAGATGATTGATGAAGACAAACTGCTGCAGTGATGGACATTGCGAGGTATCTCTCTAAGGCTGACTGTCTTGCTCCAGCTCTTACGGACACATGAAAGGATCCAAACTCTCGCTCTCAGAGAGATCATATGTCAGTGCTGCGTTTTCCCACTCCAGGTGTTTTTTTAGTTGTTTACATGCCTTAAGTCTCTAAGAGACCATTATGGTTGGACAACCATGTGAACATCTCTAAAACAACCATTAAATGCAAAATATGTAATTGATATGTGTATTTAGAACAAACAAGGGATTCACTAAGAACTGCAGGCAATGATAACAGATTTAGAACTATTTAGGTATGAGCTGATAAATCACTTTAATCTGAGTTTGTAATTTATTAAAGTCATAAAAGATGTCTCTCCACACTATGCGACCACCCTGTTACCACTATTTGTTTGCTATTTAAAGTAACAAACTATTGCATAAAACTATTGTTATTATTTCAGGATGTGAATTCTTCAAGTACAAACTAAATTCAGATCCAGTGAATGACTGATACTTCCTGGTTCTAGTAAGGACTCTAGCTGCTTTGAACTAGCTATTTATCAAGCATGCAGAACAACCACCCAATAAAGCTTTACAATAGCCTTGAGGTCATAAACGCATGAATTAACATTTCTGCATTTGAGGTTGAGAGCATAGGTCGCAATTTAGATATGTTTCTTGAGATGGAAAAACGCAGTTCTACAGATGCTAGAAACATGGCTTTCAATTGAAAGATTGCTATCAAACAGCACACCTAGGTTTCACACTGATGAAGAAGAATTAACAGAACAGCCATCAAGTGTCAGGCAGTGTTCTAGATTATTACATATGGGGCCGGTTTCCCGGACAGGAATTAGATTAAGTCAGGACTAGACCTTTGCTAATTTAGGACATTTAAGAGTTTTTAGAAACATGTCTTACAGAAATGCATTATCTGTGAG
>JAUCMS010000055.1:12821922-12834421 GCA_032357445.1 Enteromius radiatus
ATGCATGTGTTTGTATTTATATATACTTAATAAATATACACAGTATATACAAATATATTATGTAAAGAAAAACTTTTTTTTGGATGCGATTAATCGCGATTAATCATTGCCCAGCACTAATATATATATATATTTGAAAAGAAATAATATACAATTTACAAGAAAATACTATTTCATTTTTTTCAAATTTTATATTTAATTCGGTGTGATATAGTACTTCAGGTTTCTTTGTTTGTGAAATATATCAGCCATTGCTAATTTTTTTTTTTTTTTTTTTTTTTTTTGGGATCTGTACCGTTTACATGTCTACTTGCATAGTTAAGTGTTCAAATGTGCTTTTTGGTGAAAATATCCATGTTTGTGAAGTTAAAAAAAGCATGAAAATATGAGATTATTTTGTAATATTTATGGTGCTATTAATTTAGTATGTTCTCTGAGTGTTTAGTTAAGGTGCATGATTAATTAAAAGAATAAATAATTCTTCAATAATATCAAATGATATTATTATAATGATACTATAAATTATATTATACTTGAAGGCTGCATTAAAATCTTTTATCTTTATTTATTATTTAAGCTATATTTAATAAAATGTGTTAGCATAATAAATAGAACCCCCTCGCGGTTATGGTTATTGACTAGTAAAACCGCTTTAATCTGGTGTCCGAGTAAGGGCTGAAGGGTCGCTGACCCTGTTGTAAATGACATTGACATTAGATGGTTAACCAGAGTGACAGTAATAGGCCACCTGATCAGGTCCGGATACCTGAGAGACGAGTCGAGGCTCAGTCATCACTCAACCCGGACCTCCATCGGTCCCTCGCTCTCCTGCTCTTATCTTATCTCTCCCTCCCTCTCTGTGTTTGAGCTTCTTGTTCAACCTCCGATGCCTTTCTTGTTGCTCATTTACTCCTGTGGCTGCCCAGTGTGGACACAGTAATGACATTCTGATTGTCTGTCTGCAAATGAGAATGAAATGGGTGTCTGAAGAGATTGCCATGTGTAGAGCCATCAGTTGTAAATTGGGAATGGGGGGGGGTTCAATGCCTCGTCTGACAAATGCTTAAAGAAGGAAACATTCTGGCGCTGTGAATGCATAAAATTACACTCCAGGATTTTAATTGACCCCATTCAAGGCATCAATTAAAAGTGAAACAAAGCCTGCGCACCTTCCAACTATTTCATTGACATAAAGTGTCGCCGTCCCTATTGCCGTATTGTTTTTTTCAAAGCTCTCTATTCCCCTTTTCTATTGCCTGACCAGTGGCCTAATGTTCAAAACTCTTCTCACAGCTGAATAAGTCCGAGCCCGTCTTCTTATTGTGTGAATATTTCTCTTTAAACTCAATCCGAGCGTTTAGATGAAAGTCCCACTCAGCCTTTAAGATAAGAGATTGCACACATTTGCTACTTCAGAGAGAAAGTACATGAAACATTTACTGTGCTTGTCTATGCACAACGAAGCAAGCTCCATGTGACAATCTGGTAGTTTAATGAAAAATAAATGTTTGCTTTGTGATTTCCCTCTTATTCGCAGAATTAATGTGGGCCTTTGTGCTTTGAACTCTGAAAAATTCAAAGAAAATATATACATTTATAGACCCTCTTTCAATGCACAACAGCAACATTTCATATTACAGTAGAAAACAAGAAGCTACTTAAAATATGCGATGTTGTATATTAATGATACATTTTGTGCGTCTAAGTGTTACCTTCATTTTAAATGTGTAAATGAGAATCAGCATCTCAACTACAACAATCAGCCTCTAATCAGCCTTGATACTTGAGCGCTCCACTTGTATTTAATAGAATTTTAACATTCAAATCAATCACTTTAATTAATATTTTTAGGCATTAATGCTCTCAAACTTTAACAGATGTAATTGTCAGAGAAGGACTCAAATCCCCATTGGTTTTAATTGCTCTATTATTAATTCTGGCTGGGCGAAAGGCTGATGCATTTGAGCAGTACATTAGACAGAGAGGGGTCATTTGGCTGTGTCTGGCAGTACATCAAATCCTGACAATAGTTGCCTGGAATAATTTCACTGTGTTTAACCCTTACCATACACTCATAAAGAAGTGCTATATATACACACCTGGTTGCCAGTGATGTTATGACAACCTGCCTTTTTAAACATAGCATATTATTATTTCGTTGGTGAGTGTTTCTGGCTCCCGTATATCCCCGATATATCCCAGAAAATGGCCAAAAGTATTTATTTATTTTTTGCCATTGTCTTAAAAAATCTTTAAAATCAAATTATACTTTTATTATTATTATTATTATTATTTATTTCTATTTATTTATTTATTTTCCAAAAAATGGGCACAAATATGTTTATTAATTCATGCATTGCCATTTACTTAAAAATACAAAATGTTTCATAAAAAATTTATATTTATTTCTAAAAATGTTAAAAGTACTATTTAAATTTTTCAGAAAAAAGGGGCAAAAGTATTTATTTATTAATTCATTCATTGCCATTTACTTAAAACTGCTAAATGTTTAATAAAAAAGTATATTATTTATTTATAAAAATGTTAAAATAAAATACTATTTTATTTTCCAGAAAATGGCCAAAAATATTCATTCATTGATTCATTTTTGTTGTCTTAAAAATGCAAAATGTTGGTATTTACTTTTAAAAAAATTGTTATACCATTTTAATTCAAGAAAATTTGCATATGACATCATACTACTTTTATATATAAAAACCCTTGTTGATCATATCATATGATGTCATGTTTACATGGTATTCCTGGAATATCATGTCATTATCATCGCACAAGTGTATGCCTGTGTTTATCAGTGTGTTTGCAATGTGTAGGCGGGCACACACTTTGCCCTGTTATGGAGGGTTGAAGGAACAGTGATCCGTGGTGGACCCAGGCGATAGGGCCATATGGTGTGGCATGTTGTGTCATTAGTGTAGAAACTTGAAGGGGACACCAGTGTCTTAATTATCTCCAGACAGCCTGCAACACTCAAACCTGCAGAGAGCAAAACCTCTGAGTGCTCACAAATGCCCGCACAGGCGTTAATGCATGGTGAAGCTATAAAAATGCTAAGTACTTTCTATCTGATATGTTTGATTTAATAGTGTGAATTTAATTAGTTTTGTAAATATGGGCTGGCAAGCAAGGTTTTTAATTCACCTCACTTATACTCATTCTCCTAATCTTATGGGAGCTTTCACACTTAAATTCTTATTTATAACTGCATAATTCAGGTAGACTCTTTCCAGTTCCAGGGCTATTATGTATAGCTATTTGCTGTATTTTAATGAATTGTGTGTTGTTGACATCTCATATGTAGCTCTTTTCAGTAGTTTATTAGCCATATGTGTGTTTTCCCCACCGCCTTCTGTTTTAAGGTACACCAGAAACATTAAACGTTCTGCTATGAACCCAACGTTTTGTTTTTTTGTCTTTTCATTTGAAATCGTTGCACACTTTACCTGGATTTCTGATTGCATTGCATTAAATTCAAATAATTGTTTGATTCTCAGATCATGTGGAAGTTTTGGAAAGATGTGAGAATGCAGCATAACCTGTCCCACACAGCTTAAGCACTCGATTAGATCTGCGCTGCAACACTACACCTGTAAACTGGTGAGTCATTTATCATACTTCTGTTCATTAACTTTATAAAAATCATTAAATGCCATACTGCTTTGCTTGATTTCATGCCTTAATATTTAAAATTCAACATTAAAAAGTACACACACACATATATGAAATCTCTTTTGGCGTGTTTTATTCATGTTAATGATAGCACTTTCTAATAACTGAAATAAACTTTAGGACTATGTTATAGTAACTAGCGGTTATTTGAGTATTAGTAGACTGCCTGTTAACATTGTTGTGCTTACATCTTATTTTGTGTATAATTAAGGGATACAGAAGATGGTCAGAACGCAGATGTAGAAAAAGGCATTAATATGTGTCTTATAAGTACTGACACATAGCCAATAAGTTCAAAAATTTGAGGTCAGTAAGAAATGTAATGGTTTTTAAAGATGTTTCTTCTGATCAAGGCTGCATTTATTAGATTAAAAATCCAGAAAATACTGTAATATTGTGAAATATTATTTCAATTTAAAATGACAGTTTTCTGTGTGACTATATTTTAAAATGTAATTTATTCCTGTGATACAAAGCATCATTACTCCAGTCTTCAGTGTCACGTGATCCTTTCAGAAATCATTCTAATATGCTGATTTATTATTATCAGTGTTGGAAACAGTTGTGCAGCCAAATATAGTTTTTGGAAGCTGTGAACCTGTGATTCTTTGAATAACAAATAAAACACAACATCATTTTTTACCAAATATAAAACATTTCTAAAAAGTAAATCTATGCTATGACTTTGTTCATTTAATAGATAAATGGTTAAACGTATTCATTTCTTTCAAAGAGGAAAGAATAAAAATGTACTGATCTTAAACTTTTGAACAGTAGTGTAACAGTAAACTAACTATACTGTAACAGTAGTTCTGAACATTATTATCCATTTTAAATAAATGCTTCTCTTTTTAATATTTTAATAATCAAAGAATCCTAAAAAAAAAAACTATTAAGCAGCTCAACTGTTTCCAACACTGATAATAATAAATCAGCATATTAGAATGATTTCTGAAAGGATCATGTGACACTGAAGACTGGAGTAAAGATGCTTCGTATCACAGGAATAAATTACATTTTAAAATATATTCAAACAGAAAACAGTTATTTTAAATTGAAATAATATTTCACAATATTACAGTTTTTTTCTGGATTTTTTTATCTAATAAATGCAGCCTTGATGAGCATAAGAAACATCTATAAAAACTATTAAATATCTTACTGACCCCAAGTTTATATATATATATATATATATATATATATTCCATACAATCTTGACATATTCAATAAATAAATGTTTATCAATATTTACAAACCAACATTTGGTACTAAACTCTCTAGGCTCTCCTGAGTGATAGCTTAATTTAAATATGTTACCCATTCTGGCATGTTTATTGCTCAAGTCACACCGAACCATCATTAAACAAACATTACCACACTAACTTCCTCTTATCTTCACCGTAACTGCATCATGTGCTGTTATTTTGTGCTAATCTAAAACGGGTTGACAAGCACAAATACCCTTTAGCTGAGGAATAACATTTCACTCAACGCCGGCATGATTACTCTTCATTAGGCTGTAATGTGACAGTTTGACAAGTGCAGTGGCTGTTTTAGTCACCTGCTGATGTGCGTACACGGCCCAGTGGAGATGAGACCTCTCTGGAAGTGGCCATTAAGCACAGTTCATCTGTCAGACTTCAGTCCATACTCAACCTCCACTACACTTCATTTGGAAAGAGAAATCCCAGCGGGCTTTGTGTCATTTATAGCAGCACTCATGTTCATTAAGACCTCAGCGGAGGCCATGTATATTTCAGTGCTACATTTCATGTTGAAGCTTGTAACGACTTTCTTTTTTTGTAAAAAGTGAACTACATTTTTATTTCATATCCAAACAAAAGCCGCGTCCAAACTGTGTTAGCTTTTTCCTATAATGCCAGAAAGCAGAAATCAATCAGACTAGTGGTGAAGCTCCCTTCAAAAAGACATCACATTAAAATATCCCAGCTTTCCACATGTCACAGCTGTTCTTGCCTCCATTTCCACCGGCATGTCATGTCTTTCATTAGACAAGAATGTCTCGGTAAAATGTCCCCCCATTCAAGTCGATTTAAGCAGTCAGCTCCAATGGGTATTCATTACACACGGATTGGTAACTGGCGAGGAATTGTTTTCCTATACATAATGGTCGAATGTGTAATCCAATCCATTTGCAATTAATTAAGGAACACTGTGTGCATGTGGCCACTTGTACTTCGGCTCTCTCTGGACAATGGCTGATTCGTCTTGGACTGCAGAAAATCTAAAGCATTTGATGTTTCCGAATACTTGAGCAGTGAAGTCATCCCACTGTTAAACTTTACAGCAATCTAATTAAGTTTAAGATTTAGTATTGCAACAACAGGCTTTGGTTTGAAGTCTAGCTAAACGAAATATAGACTAAACATTCCCTTTGAGTGGATTTATTTTGATTATAGAAGAAAAACAGCATAAGAGTTGAAAGACGTGCTTCTGTAAACATAAAAAATATAAAATCTTTCAGCTTCAAATAAAAATGACAAAATGACACAAAAGTAAAACACACACAAAAAGACACAAATCTCAATACAACATGCACAACCAAAAACTTTAAAACACACCACTAAACAAAATCCAAAAAAACACAAAATAAAAACACAACACCAATTAAAACAAAACATAAATAAACAACAAAAAACACAACAAAATAACCCTAAAACACAACAACAAAACAAAACCAAACCCCCGCCAAAAAATACACAACAAAACACTAAAATACAAACCACAAAACAAAACAAAAGAAAAAAACAATACAACTGAACCACCAGAATAAAAACACAACAACAAAATAAAAAACAAAATCAAACAAATTGGTATCTTTTTTGCACAAGGCTAAAATTTTTATTAGCATAGAAAAGTAGTTCAATGGCAAAAAGTAGATCAATTTAACTTCACATTTTTTAATGGAAGAAATTACCAAAAAAAAGCACATTTCTGCTTTAAAGCAGAATTCCTTGCCCCACAGACTTCCACTGTAAGTGTGTGCTGTTCTTGTTTTTACAAACTGGGCTACAAGTGATAGACAGTATGTCACAGACATCCACCGAGTTTGACTACAAATCCCGGAACAGTCCTCTAAGCACAGAACACATTTCAGCTAAAAACAACTTCATTAATGCTCTGTGAAGTTTATTATAACAGCAGGCCACAAACAGAGAAATCAGACCCGTTGTTCTACCACTATGACAAGCCTCTGAAAAAATGTGCCACAATGTTCACCCTGCAGCTGCTGCGACACTTTAGCTAATCCACTTCCAGCTTTGGTGTGTCCATTTCCATCTACTGACATGTGATATCCACAACAGAGTCAGAATATTACGAGGCTCAAAGCCACGGGATCCACCTGGGGTCAAAACACAGCATGGGATGAGGCTTCACTGAGCAAGGAGTGGCAAAAGGACACCAAAGAGGAAACGACACGAATTCACAAACAACAACTACCTTACAGGATAAACTGAAAACCACAGGGCAAATAGAAACAAGCGGGCCAGGACTAATCTTTGCTGGTATTAAAGCGAAGTTAAGCTGAGGAATTCCCTGAAGACTGGAGAAAGGAATTCCGTATAAACAAGCAATTGGTAATCACGGATATAAATAACACGATGGAGTGATGTTTGGTTAAAATGGCCACCAATTACTCCAGTGACTGCTGGGACAGGTTTACTCACATCACAGCTGCTATCACTCTTTTTTAGCTTAGCTGTAGATATATCATTGTGTTAGTGCAAATATTTTTACTGAGTGTGGAAAGCACTAAATTTATCCACATTCTTGAGAGGAATGTAAGCGAGCAAACAGCATAAATGCAACCGACTGAATCCGTCTTTATGAGGAAAGCAACTGCATAATGAAGTCATATCACCATAAAACTGACTGTGATGCATCAAATCTGATAACATTTTGTGGAAAGAGAACATCATTCATGCACCATTATCGTCAATCAACGTTCATTTAGCCGTTGGAGTTATTGACTCTTTCTAAATAAAAGTATGATCTTCCGAGACAAACGATTACACACTGTAAAAAGTGAAAATGCGCAGCCATTTCCACCTGATCAGATCTGTTACTTTTGCTGGTTTAACCCATTGTAGCAAAGGTGATTCTGACATATGAGATATTATTTTGGACGTTTAACTAATACACTACATAAACTATACTTTTTTACAGTAACAAGAAAAAAAATTACATGTTCTTCATGTTTGTCACGGTTCCGTGTGGTAGAGACGACACGAACAGGCTGATACTCTATTTTGAGTTTTAATGAGGATCAAAGACGAATAACAAGACACGCGAACACCATACAACGTTAATAACCGACAAAAGACCAGACAAACTGAACAGCTTATATATACAAGAGGAAACTAAGGGCAGGTGAAGACACAGGTGGGGCGAATACACTAATCAACACATAATGACAGGACTAAACCAAAATACAGAAGACAGGGGAAAACAGGACTAGACCAACATACAATGTGACATTAGACCCCCCTCCGGAAAGGCGCGTCCTCGCGCCGTGGAAGCGGAATGTACATAGTGAGGGAGGGGGGGTGGCTTTTAATGTCCTTCCCGGGCGAGGGGCCCGGGGTAACGAGGGTCGACAGCTGGCCGAAGATCCAGGCCGACGGCAAGAGTCCAGAGGGCCAAGGCGGAAGAGGTGGCACCGGCGACCGACCCGCATAAGGGGTTCCAGAGGGCCACAGCGGAGCAGGAGCGAGGGAGGACCAAGGCGGAGCCGCAGGAAGGGAGGAGCCTGACTGAGCTGGTAGGACGGAGGAACGGGGCACAGCCGGAGAGATGGAGTCCAAAGGCGATGGATGGTCGACGATTGACCGAGGTGGAGCCGGGGAGACGACCGAGCCCTGTGGAGCTTGAGGACCGACGAGCACCGCAGGAGAGGAGGGAGCTAAGGTCCACCGTGACGCCGACGGGTCCATGGCTCGAGGCGGAGTTCTGGCTTCAGATGCTGGAGGAGGAGTTGAGGAGCACCCCGAGCCAGATGACGCTGGAGGATGGCAGTCCTGTGTGGCTTGCCCTGGCTGGATGGTCTGTGAGCCAGCGACAGGACTGTCAGACGACAGCGAGGTGAGCTGCCATGGGTGGGAGGGAGGGAGTTCCGTGAATGACGATTCTGGTGTGGTGTTCTCAGGAACCGGAATCAGGATCGGCTCTTCCGGCCGAACATCAGGAACTGGAATCGGCTCCCCCGGCCGAAGATCCAGAACAGGAATCGGTTCACCGGGCCGAAGATCCGGAACAGGAATCAGTTCACCCGGCCGAAGATCCGGAACAGGAGTCGGCTCTTCCAGCCGCAACTCGTGCAGCGCAGCGGGCTCTGGAGCTGCGCACTCAGGTGAAGGCTTTCCTTGCCACATCTCCAGCACCTCTACAACCTTCGGGCTGGAGTCCCTGGAAACCGGAACGGGCACTACCACCAGCCGTGATCGAGGGGCTGGAACAGGCTGTGATCTTGGGGCTGGAACAGGCCGTGATCTTGGGGCTGGAACAGGAACAGGTACAGGAATCGGTTCTCCCGGCCGAAGAACTGGAACAGGAACATGTACAGGAATCGGTTCTCCCGGCCGAAGAACTGGAACAGGAACGGGTACAGGAATCGGGTTTGGCGGAACAGGATCCGCAGGGATCAGATCAGGCATGTCAGCCCACAAATCCAGCTCTGGACCAGACAAACTGAACAGCTTATATACACAAGAGGAAACTAAGGGCAGGTGAAGACACAGGTGGGGCGAATACACTAATCAACACATAATGACAGGACTAAACCAAAATACAGAAGACAGGGGAAAACAGGACTAGACCAACATACGTGACAGGGACGTATTTAAACAAGCTGTTTTAGGGTTGGCATAAAGAATATATATTTGGTTTTGAAACTTAATCTTTGCAACTTCAGCTTGTAACACTCCAAAGAGAAAGGAAAATTTTAAATCGCATCATATGACCCCTTTAAAGGGATCCATGGGTATTAACACTTGTATGTCTCTTACTGAAATATGTAGTAGAAAACCCATAAATGATTTATGTTATTTAAAAAAAAAACACACACATAGAATTATGCATATTTTAGACTATGGGGGGTGTCATTATTCTGATGACACAAAATGGTTGTAGTGAGATACTGGCGTTACCTGTTGCTATTTTTACCACAATACAACTCAGAATTTAAGTTAATATTTTGTGGATTTTCATGGTAATTCAGCTAATATGCAATCTTAAAGTGATTGTAAAGTGATTATAACAATTTGTTCACATGGGAAGATGAAGGGGTGAATGAGTGAATAAGGGGAACTCGGGTATAAGGGGGACTTGCTGATATTGCATTATATTTGCACTGATCATCACGTGAATGTCATTACTGCAAAAATCTTGCAACATGAACTCAGAAGATATGATTTATTTCTCTGTAATGGTGGTTGATTTGTCAGGCACTGGTTTTGGGGAACAATAACTTAATAAAGGGGATTTACTGTATTACTGGGCATTTTTCCCATAGTGTGACTTTTACTGAAAGGTTTTTCACCAAAATTGCCTTAGTAGGTTACAATATTTTACAAAAAACATATATCTGTGGTCTTTGACTTATTGGCAACTTACAAGTTTCAAATGTGCTATTAGTACACACACACACACAAAATTACAATCTACTTGTATACAATCTACTATTTCTTTTTTTTACATACTAATCAGATATATACTTATACTTGCATTCATTTGTATTTATTTATTTAGTCAATCAATTAATCAATCACTTTTATTTATAAAGTGCTTTTAACAATACAGATTGTAGCAAAACACTGAACATTATCAAACAGGAGAACGCAGAGACGGTCTTTGTAATCAAAACGATGACAGTCACTAGAAATTAGGTGCCCACAACTAATCAAGCCAAAGGCGACAGCGGCAAGGAACCAAAACCCCATTCGTGAGTGAATGGAGGAAAAAAATATCTTGGGAGAAACCTGACTTAGCTGGGGCCAGTTCTCCTCTGGCTGGTTGCCCAGCACCTAATCTCCAGTTCAATTTTAAGTGCATGTCAGATTGTGTGTGTTTGTGTGCATTTGGTTCCGGTGATCTGCCCACAGGGCTCATCCAGGTGTTCTGATTTGAAGATCATATCTTTGTGCTAATACACCATCTGATCTGGATACAGGCTGAGGAACAGAATAAGAGAGAGACAGACTAACATTAGCGTAGATGCCACTCTATTTACGATGTAACGAGTACATCGTGTGTTAAGGGGAGTGTTCCCAGTTCCGGCTGATCTAATTAATGCAGCCTAACAATCCTTTGATTTGATTAATAAATGTGTATTAGTGATTAGTGTAAGCCAGAGTAGAGAGATGTGTCTTTAACTTTGAATGTTTTATTATTTGAAATTTTAAAAGACAGTCATTTGTAATTACACTTTTTGAATACACAAATATATAACTTTTATCATTTAAACATAAAGGCAAAATATAAACATAAGAAATCGTAATATTAAAATAGATAAATACAACAAAAGCAATAAATAAAAACTTCCCTCCCACTAAGAACATGACCCAAAGTGCTATCCCATGGCAAAAGCAGGTACTGAAGGCATAGTAAACGTATTAATCAGAATTTTGAAGAAAGGAAATAAATGGGAACCAAGTTTTTTCGTATACCAAAATCTTGTCTTTTAGGGTGTATCTTATTCTTTCAAGATGTAGAGTACTCATCAACTCTGTCACCCATAATTTGAAGGTTGGAGCTTCTTTTTTCTTCCAGAACAGAAGAATAAGTTTCTTGGCAGATATCAGCCCATATGAAACAAACTGTTGTTGTACATGTGTAAGTCCCAATAATTCAGAAACTCCAAATATAATTAGTATAGGATCTGGCTCAATATGAATGCCCAATGTATTTGAAAAGACTTGGAATACTTTGTTCCAGAAACACTGTAATTTGGGACATAGAACATAACCATGAGACAGCGTGGAATCTGAAAACTTACAATTGTCACATAATGGAGTCACTTCTGGAAATATTTTATTCAATTTACACTTGGAGTAATGAAGCCTATGAAGTACTTTAAACTGAATGAGACAATGTCTTGCATTAATGGAACATCTGTCAATTTGTTCAAGACTTTGTTCCCAGATTTCACTTGGAATCTGTACTGCAAGTTCTTCTTCCCAGGCAGATTTAATGCTCTCCATAGATGGACTTTCACCTGATCTCAACCCTTGTAAAGCCAGGAGATGGTACTACCATCCCTAAGACATCTTTCCAGAAATGTATCCAGATACGTGGGTGTAGCTGTAACATAATTGGGAATATTAGACTTCACAAAGTCTCTTATCTGGAGGTACCTAAAGAAGTTATTAGAAGGAATACTGTATTTTTCGCATAGCTTCTGAAAGGAAGCACATTTTCCATTTATATATAAATCCCCTATGTTTCGTAACCCTACATTTTTCCAAGCTTCAAATGCACTATCTAACATTGAAGGGCAAAAAGAGGGGTTGGCTGATATAGAGAGCAAAAATTAAATTTGTGTGAATTTGAAATGTGTCCTTAGCTGTTTCCATATACGAACCGAGTTGTGAACAACCGGGCTGTGATTATAAAAAGAACTAGCTATACTTTTTGGTGACAAAAGTATTGCATTAATCGAATAAGGGAGACATTCCTCCTGTTCCAACACCAACCAATTCTCCTCCAAATCTATCCATGTGTGAGGCAGACGCTGAAACAGGATGTGAATCCATGTGCGGAAGTTTATTAAAGGATATAGACAGAGACAAGTTAG
>JAUCMS010000055.1:12834521-12856693 GCA_032357445.1 Enteromius radiatus
TCAACACATAATGACAGGACTAAACCAAAATACAGAAGACAGGGGAAAACAGGACTAGACCAACATACAATGTGACAATGTTTTTAGCATTCTACCAAAATAGTGAGGTTTAAATATATGGAACACATACTGGCCAAGCTCAGTATTTTATTAGAATATCCACCCTATTAGATTCACATTCCACATTCTATCAAAACCTAACAGGGTGGAAAGCTCAACATTTAGCTCTCTAACTTTCCACAGATGAACATAATATATATAACTATGTCAGATATGTTTTTTTGTTTGTTTTGTTTTTTGATTGGACAAACATTCTCCATAATATAGCCTAACAGGGTGAAACTTTAAGAGTGGGATGAACAGGAGTTTATTTCAAAAACTTAAAAAAAAAAACAGGTATGAGTGAGAGGTGGCATTTACCTCCATTTGTACAGATAAATTACCAATAAAAAAATGAACAGTATCACGTCCTGAAAATGGTCTCAGTGGAATTGTAGTCTATTTTGGAAGGTGAGGAAGTACAGCCTAACAGGGTGAAAAATTACTTTAGGGACAAGGTAAATGTATTGTAAACAATAAAAAAAATAAAAAATAAAAAAAGTTAATTAATTAATTAATTAATTAATATAGTTTCACATGTATGATAAGATGAAGTTTCTGCACTGGGTACATGATAAAATTGAACACTTATATTGATAAATTAAATAGCATGATTTCTTTCTTGTCTGAATTTCATATCAATCATGTATCAGATGTTCAATCAAAATATTTTATAGGCTAGTACTTTTCATTTGGCAACATTTTATTCATTTTATTTATAAAAGCCCTAAATATTAACTTACTTTATTTGACATCTATTTATTTATTTATTCCTTAGAAAAATGCATTTCCATAAATCTTGTGTCAACTCTGTTACCATACCATATTATCTCTCAGAATTGTGTAAGTTACAAGAAATTATGTCACTTTCACTCACTGATCAGATCTGAAGCTCTGAAAAGTATCTGTTCTCTCTCTGAGAAAATATCTGTATCTAAAAACTGAGGTTTCAAATGAATAATATGGCTTATCAGCTATAGAAAAGGACTGGGGCTGCTCTTGGGTCAAAACAAACTTTAGACTTTAGAAAGAGGGGCTTGTTGTGTTATTCAACATTTATACAGTGTAAATTTGCAGATAATTACATATTACACACCAGTGCATATTTGGCATACTTCATTGAATGCAAAAAGTCTTTACTATCACTCTTTGTGTCTATTGAGTCGAACAACTACCTTTTCTTTGACTGCAAGTGCAGGTTCTTCTTGATCCATGAAACCAGCATCTAGATTAAAAACATAAATCAGTATATACTCATTAAAATGCTCAAGGAAACAAATCAGGACACGACAAATAAAACATATAGTTTATAATAAAATGTCCCAAATAAGACATTTGTCAACAGGTGTCTCTGCAAAAAGTGAAGAACTCCATTGACAATGCTCTTCAAGAAGCCTGTAACTAATGCCTACACACAAATCATATATAAGAGTAGTGCATCAACACACCTTTTCGAACATCATATGAAATTATATAGCCTAATGCATCATCCTAAAAGTGCAACGACATCATATATGTGGCTATACTGGCTTAAAGGTTTGATGGATAAATCGAGAACACCTGCTTTATATATATACTTCAGATACACTTCTTTCATAGAGTCATGCTGCATTAAGCAAGCACTTAAGTCTATTAATAGAGCTCGCAAATGAGATTAGTCACCTCTCTGCGTGTTTAAATTGTTCAAGGAATTCAAGCGATACTTTTATGTTTTGTTAAGAGATAAGAGATGTCTAGATAAATAGTTTAGGCGAGCATCTTTAATGTGATAACCTGGCCTAGCTACACGCTCAGGTGCTCGCGTATAAAGAGTTTCTATGCTATCTCTACCTGTACCAGGTTGTGTGTCGCGTCGCTCGTGTGTAGTGTAAGTGTCTTGTGTTCCTCCATCTGTAGTCGAGAGGTCGTAACATTCCCGCTCTGTTCCAGTCTGATTTGCGGAAGTCATGTTAAAAGCGCAGGGATTCCTGAGCGCGTCATGTCAGAGTCGTGGATCTCGGTGCTAGAGGATTACTCACCTGCGTCCTCCAGCGACGCGACGCAACAAAAACGCAACGCTCCAGGCGCGCTATAGAGTGCACTCTTCTCCGCATATTGCCTATTTAAAAGAAACGCACAGAATGCCATAAAGTAAACGTTTATAGTCAGGGCAGTATGGCTTGTGGATCCCTCCAGTGCGGTTCAGAAGAAATATGACTTGTAAAAGCATGCACATTTTGTTTATATTTTCTCTCGTACACACTAAACACAGGCTACTAAAATTGATAATCGTAAAATAATCTAAAATAGCAATGAAGCATCCGTTTGAATCAAATATAAATTATAACAGGATAGGTTATGTAGCCTAAATATTATGGAAAATAAATAATCAGAATTAAAGGCACTCTGTGGGGGCGTTCACACCGGAGAAATTATCGCGCCCAAAAACAGTCCTTATTTTTGTTTGATTTTGATTTTATAATTTTATTTTATTTTTTATGTGACCAGTTCACACATGGCTGGTACAAAAACCGTTCAAAATGACAAATACAAACTGCAAACTGGGTCTCCAGACAGAATTTTACATGGTGAATTATGAACAGCATATGTTGGTTGCAACTGTCAAAGACAAAGTCTTTCGCACATTTACTTTTTTCTTTTTTAAAAAATGACTGAAGTTTCATTATTGTTTTTAACTTGACACTACATTTTTTAAGCGCTAGTAGTAAAAGATGTTGAAAAAACTCTACACAAGGTGTGCGATTAACATTTAAAGACAAAAGAACGCGTCGTGTGTAGGCTATGCTACTGCTGTTTTGTCAAGACCAAATGAAGAGGATAACTTGTGAATTTGAGTGGGCGCTAAAAAGAGCGCACGTGTGTGTGTGTGTGTGTGTGTGTGACAGAGAGAGAAAGAAAGAGAGAGAGAGTGAGAGAGAGAGAGATGGAAAACTCAGCATGAGCTCTTCTTTCACTCTCCTTGAGGAAGCGCGCGGAACTCGAGACATTCTTCTACCCAATTTACCGAAGTCACCGGTCATGCGAGCGACCTCGTTTAATTTCCTGATATTGGGAGTTGATCGGTTTTGAATCTTCAATTTCTCCTTCGATGGCACTTAGGATGAGTGCGTCGACTCTTGGGCTCGTGAGAAGACTGTAGCGGTAATCTGGTCATGGCGTTTCCTCAAGGATACTTGTACCAGTCGTCGCTGTCTCTGTACTCGTGTGCTCCGTACGGCTCCAGTGCGATCACCGGACCGCGGACGGATGATCTGGGACGGTCCTCTAGCGGATCTGCTTTCGCCCCGTACGCGTCCACAGCCTTCACAAACACCACAGCCTTCAACTCACTCCAGTACAGCCCCGAATCCACAGCCCCCTTCACTTCCTATGGGGTGAGTTTCATTCATAATAAAGCCCAAGGTTTATTTATTATTCAGCAGTCTGGAGGTTTATAATGATTATTATATTATGGCATCATGATCGCCAGAATGCCAGTGCCCACAGTGGGAACTTTGCATTATTATCGGTATTCGTAGACTTTGTTTTTGTTTTCGTGACGCCTGAGCGAATAGTTTTAAGAACTATCATTTGCCAGATATAGGCTATGAAATATCGCCAAAATATATCAGTTACATTTGTGTTAAGCACATTGACTAAGCTTAACGATAACACAAATGGTCAGAAACTTTCTGAACATAAACTATTTAAAATATATAGGCTATATATATAACGAATACTGTTCAGAAATAGCGGCATTTACATTCTACTCTTCAGAATATTCCTTATTTACGATTACGTGTGCTTTCGTAAACTTAGTCTACAGCAATGGATTTTTTTTGACTGTGATTTACTATTATGCTATTATTATTATTATTATTATTATAGGCTAATATACAGTCAATAACGAAATATTCCTGAAGCACCCTAACCATGTTTAGAGCAGTGGACACGGTTAAGACAAACCAGCGGATCCTCATGAAAAACAGGTCTGCTCTGCTTTTCCCCCTCAATTGTAATCTTTATTGATTCATTGCCCAGGGCTCCCCATATGACCCTTCTCCAGGCATGACTGCCTCTATAGGCTATCATCCGTACGCCGGTCCCCTGGGCCCGTACCCCTTTGGAGACCCCGCTTACCGGAAGAACGCCACACGAGATGCCACCGCCACCCTGAAGGCCTGGCTCAGCGAGCACCGGAAAAACCCTTACCCAACGAAAGGAGAAAAAATCATGCTGGCCATCATCACCAAGATGACCCTCACTCAGGTGTCCACCTGGTTCGCCAACGCCCGCAGAAGACTGAAAAAAGAGAATAAAATGACTTGGACGCCACGGAACCGAAGCGAGGATGAAGATGAGGAGGACAGCATCGATTTAGAGAAAAATGATGAGGACGATGAGCCACTCAAAACAGCCGAAGCAACACAGACGACCAAAGATTTAGGTGCTCGTTTTCTCCCTTGTGATGTCATGTATGCGCGTGGTTGCATTGGTATTATATTTCTCATATTTTATTAACATTTTAATCATAAATAAATGTTATGTTTAAACAAATGTTAATTACAAATAACACATCAAATCGTTTGCGGTTTAATCATCAAAAAGCACAATTGCACAATATATGCATAATAATAATAATAATAATAATAATATAATAGCCTAATAATGAAAAGAATAACAGTTATTCTAAAATTCAGGGCCTTTGAGTCATGAATATTAATAATCTTCCAAAGGGGTTAGATCTTTTTCATGAAAACGTAGCCTATTAAAAAAGGCCTAAATAAATAAGTATATTAATCAAATGACATTGACAAACCGTTAAGGGTCCTCTGTAAAATATAATTTACTGTTTTGTTGTTCATGTCACATGATAAAGACCCCTGTAGATCGGGTAGGTTGGTTACACCGCATTGTCTTTGATTTAGATGACAGGGTTTAATAACAAAACATCAGCAATATTTAAAAAAAAAAAAAAAAAAAGAAGAAAAAATAGACATTTTTTTACCCCCCTGGTAAAATTTTCCTACAAACCTTTAACCTCTCACATGCATTAGTTGTGTTTTTGTTAGAGAAAAAAAGCCTACTTTGTTTAATAATAACCTAATAAAAGATATCGTTGGCCTTTATACTAGTAAATCTTTTTCGCTAATTTGCAAATATTGCATGCCTATATTCCATGCTTTTTCTAACAGGCATTTCTAACACTAATAAGCCTATTATCGTTTGATCGCAGTTGTCGATGACTGCGCAGAAAGCCGCACGGAGGATCAGGACGCGGCGGATAGTGTCATCATCGACGGTGGAGAAGAAGAGCAGCACCGGACAGAGTCTCCAGTGCCCACGACCTCCTCTCCCCGAGACGAGCTGAGCGAAACCGAGAAACCCCTCCGTGAGAACTGCAAACCCACATCTGTCATTCATTCCGCGAACCCGACCCCAAAACCCAAACTATGGTCTCTGGCCGAAATTGCTACGTCGGATAAGAGGAGCGACGAAGCGTCACAGCCATCAGGGGCTTTATCGCCCGCCGGGTCACCAGCGCAGTGTCCCTTTCCCCCCAGACACTTATACTACAGATCTCCTTTCTACGCGGGCTTCACGAACTATGGCGCTTTCGGAAACCTGAACGGTTCAAACCCGGCGCATCTGAGTGGAATTAACCAGGCCGTGTTACACAGAGCGAGAGACAGCAAACTGACTCTGGAGATGTGCAAAGAACTCACCTTCGAGCACAAGAGGGCGAATATTTAGTGTTTCTATTTATGATGTCTTTCCTGAAAAAAAAAAAAAAAAGTATGACGAATGGCAAACGAAAAGCGTTCTTTTTGAACCTTCCACGAAGAATAAAACCTTTATATATATATATATATATACACACATTTTTTTCTTAACATATCTATCGTTTATTGTGAGATATTTGTGCAAGAGGCCAAAGCACTAATTTAAACTTTTTTTTTTTTTTTTTTTTGAGCTATTAAAATGATTTCAATAGTCCTTAATGGATCTTCACTCATAATGATTATCTGCGCCATTTTGCTGTCTACTTTGAGCATTTTGGATTTTCAAGCAATTTGGCAACGCATATAGAATCAGTGGTTTTATTTGTGGATAGTAAATTATGCACATGTTAGACTTTAAGAAAAATATACATAAATCAAACCCATTTTTTAAAGAAAAGAGTTTTATATGCTTGAAGAGGAACTATATTTGGGTTGGCATCAGGTTCAGCATCATCAAATCCTCTCCCTGCTCTGAAGACATCAGTCAAGGAAATTTAGTATCTGCATAGTTATTGCATCCAAGATATTCTTCACATGTATTTTGACCCATTATGGATTATTCTATCATCTGTTCTTTGCAGAATGGTGTGCAGTGCCTTCCTGATTTGCTCACAACTGTGCTACACCTACATGGACTCAAAGAAAACACTCAATAACTGTAGCACTCGCCTCCTGGGCATAATACGCTGGATAAATTGTAAATTTAAATAGCACAAGTTAACATTTATTGCAGGGGGATTATGGGACAGTACTCTTAAGTGCAGGAGATATTAAATTTATGCTCCATAAAGCATCTTCTCATGAAATGTGTGTTGCTTTTTTCCTGTGATGCGGAAACAGCAAGGGGCTAAAAATGTTCAAAGAGCATTTTAAAAGGTATTAAACGTGTAAATTCAAAATTTAGTAAACTCTTTGCAAGAAAGACAGGATTACCACAGATTGCCCATTTCTGCTCGAATAGCGGAGTCCGACATCAACAAACATCAGAGAAGCGACTCAGGCCCCGTGGCTTACAGGGGTAATACAACGTTTTTGTACACAAAACCATGAAAAGAGGCTGCAAGGACTTAAAAAAAGCTCTCTAATCCCTCCAGTAAATTCTAAGTTCGGGTATATGTTTATACTCGGCGCAATGCTATTTCACAATTCACTGAATTCAAAGCTTTGTAACTGAAGAAGCTCTGGCGAAACTATCCAAACTATCCAATCATCTTGTGACCAATGTCACATTCAACGCAGTCATTTTATCTTTTTATTGCCAAACAAGGGGGTTTGGGGGCTGCTGGAGATGAGTTTTCGTTCGGTCTCTTCTCTAGACGTGTAAACACAAAATATCACTAGTAATTGCTGTAAAATGGGTTCTGAATGCAGCTGATACATTCGTTCCAAAATATTTTTCCTCTAGTTCTGTTGTTGCCAGCTGTTAAAAAATTTTTAAAACACACGTTTAACCTCTTATAAAGAGAAGGCATATTCCTTTCTGTACTTTTAATGAAATTTCATATATTTACTTTAAAATGGAAAGGTTTCAAAACCTGATACTATACTTTAGGGACAATTAAACTCAATGACTTTAAATAAAACAGCCTACCAATATTACACATCTTTAAAAACATGATTCAAATAGTGATCAAAAAAGATGCATTGATGGCCCAATAAAATGTTTGGCAAATTGTCTTCTGGCACACTTCTGTATGTTTCAGTCTATGAATTGTGGACTGTTAGAGCAAGAGAAATGTGTGAAAAGCTCTTCATTCCGCACATGGGCCGTTTTGAAGCATGCACGCTTTTGCTCTTAACTAAAGGCTATGTAAGGCTTTTAAAAGCATTGATTTGGAGCAGATCGATGGGGTCTGAGGGAGTGTTTTCCTGCATAGTGTGAAGACACTAACAGGCCACTGATGAGCCAGACAGCACAAGCCAAATTGTGGGTCATTGAGAGTCGGGTTGTTCATATTGCCACTTGCCTACTTCATTCTGATACTAAACTACAGAATTTCAAATCAATGGCTGATTACATTTATTGAATGTTTTACATTTGATAGTGCATTGGACATTTGTTTTTAGTTAATCTGACGCTTTTTTGACCAGTGGGTCTCATTGATTCTTATCGTGTAAATTAGTAGTTCTCAACTGGGGGGTCGTGACCCAAAAAATGGGTCTCAGGACTGTTATGATCTCAAACAGAAGTGGCAAAAATGCTAATAGGAATCTAAATGTGACTGGCCAGCTGAGGATATGAATAAGTCCCATATTTTAATGTGCTGTCAATGCTGCACTTTCTAATCAAATTCATTTGTCATTTGGTAAAAACTAGTCAAATGATGCAGATGGTATTTATGACAGTTGAGGTGTGTGTATGTGTGTGTGGGGGGGGCATTGAAATCACTTGCAATTATAATAAACATGGTTTGTGTTAGGTCCTAATACAAACACTTGGGTCTGTACAGTTTATAGTTATTGAAATACACATCAGTGTTTGATTTGAAGGACTTTTTCATGTTGTACATGAACAATTTTGGTGTGACACTCTTAAAGATTAAGCTTGCAAATTTTATTAATACTAAACCATTCTGGGTTCAACAAATAACCTATTTTGTAAAAGAATGAAAATGTTCCACAGAAGTTCTACAGATTCCAAAAAAACAACCTATATTTTTAAGACTGTATCACGCCATCCGATGTAAAATCTGAGTTCCAAAGCAAAACCAGCCGAGAACCACTGATCTTCTGATTTAAGGGTGAATTATTTGTGCAGTTATCATTCATTCTCCTAACAAGTACGCCATCCAGTGTATTATTGCATTACACACTGACAGTCCTCCAGGCCTTTGGCAAATAGATTTCATTTAGGGTTCAAAACGGCCAAAGACGCTGATGGCTCAATTTACTTAATAATAGATGGGAGGTAGTCTCTAAAATAATATTGACTTAAACACTCCCGCATGCTGAGCAGGCTCAGGCGGGCATTAAGAGAGGAGGCGTTTTAAACAGACAGCTGTGCTACAGCCTCAGGGCTCCTCTTTAATTGAAAGGATCATTAGGAGCCTCGGCGTCCCTTAGCAACTACAGTCCTCACCGCATCGCAAATAATGCGCATCGCTCGCCACAAAGCCACAAACGAAACACAAGCCCGCTGTCATCGCACGCCACATTCAATAGCGCACGGATAATTGTGTGCTGACGGATGATTGGCTAATTAAGACACGCCACCTCGCATTGTCTTTGGATGCCAAGGCTTGTTTGGTTATTTACATGAAAGACTGTGAATAATTTAGTACACCTGGAGACAGAAAACAATACGGCTTGTTTACCGTAATGGGAAGGAATACCAAATCTGAGGATTTGTGAAGTGAATTGTGCTGAGCATTATAATGCCCTTTGTCAAGCAGGTTTATAAACTATAATACAGCTAGAATTACCTACAACAGAATGAAAAGTGTGCAAGGGAGGTCGGGGCTAGTTGGAATAGTGCGTACACTGGAATAAAAAAGGGCTGCTGGTGGTTGCTGGAATTGGACCATAAAAAATATGGTAACAACATTTTTAAGTTAATTCCATTAACTGATATAATATTAAAGTACTGAAATCTGTTTTGTACCTTTAAAATACACTGATAAGCACCAAATGCAGACGATGAGAAAGTCACATGATGAAACAAAGCCCATCACAAGCAGTTTTTAAATATGAACATCTATAGAAGGTGCTCAGTGTCAATCACACAAACACTAATCACCATCATGACAAGACTCAGTAAAACTGAAATACTCAATTAACATTAATTTAACAACAGTGCATGTAACATACAACCCTAATAAACATCACTGATGTTATTTTAAAGAAAATTTTTTTTTAAATGCAATAGGCTATAGGGAATTTTTCCCTGTAAATTTTACAGGAATTTATCATTAATGATGTAAGAGATTTTTACCATAGCATTTTCAGTTTGTTTTTTTACTGTTAAAGTCTGTAAAGTTTTTGCAGTATACCTTAACTACTGACTATGAAAAATGTTGATTTCCAAGGAAAATGAAGCTCATTTAATCAATGTTAAAAGCATGTCATCATCGCACTTTTTAGAGTAAGTGGTCACAATCGGCCATTAGATGGGAGGTTTTTTAGACAAAAAATATAAACAATAAACTAAATATGTTATTAGAAAAAAATATTAAAATAAAATAAATGTAAAAATAACAGGAACAAATCATAGTCTTGGAAGTTTAAAGATGCAAACTATGTGATCCACCCTCAAAAAAATCACAAAAAACTGCCCCAATCTGAGCTTTATGAACAAATGCTCAACCTTTTCTCTTGTATAGTTACAGCCTTTCTGTTGAACATCTACCTTTTTCTAATGTATCCAAGTGTTTTTATTGTGTTCACTTCTTTACCCATTATAAGAATACAATGTTGGGACAATATGATGATGTTTGGAGGACAAAACTGACAAAATGCACTAATCTAATTCATGCACTAATCACTTTTGTACTAGGTGTTTACAAACTCACTACAAGCCTAATTGAAGCTTTGACTCCAAATCTTCCACGACTTTTTGACAACATCCCATTGTCAGACTACTAGTCCCATTCTGTTCAGCTCATAATCAGCTGGTGTGTTCTTTTCTGTCTGATTGCATTATTTCATGTAGGTGCAGGTATACTCTTTAAACAGCACTGAGCTGAAATCACATTAATATAAAGTGCACGAAAAGTGCATCCGAGATCCGATTAGTGCGCATCTTAACACCGCGAGGAACACACCAAGCATTTGCAGCAACGTGCTGACTTTGTAAACCAATGCATTCATCTCATCTGTTAGAGCATTTAGTTAAGCTGAAGGAAAGAGAATGTTATCCGGAAAGCCGGAACAAAGTTTGAAAGGCAGCGCTCGCAGGTTTAATATCGCTATATCACAAGCACTCCCGCATTACATCTGTAAAGCAACGCATTCAGCAAGAACAATTGACAGAGTGCCTCTGTATTCACAAGGGTTGAGTTATCATATTAAAAATACATTTATTCTAAGTCAATTTTTGAGATTGTTTGGCAGTGCTGGAAACAATAACATCATGGAGGACTCCATATTCCTGCCAGCACCCTGGGGTAGCACTATATTTCTTTTTGATGTGATTAAAACACAATGATGAATATGGTTTGCTTTGTAGTTGAATAATGGCTGGGAAAGCGAGACTGCGCTAGTGAATGGATTCCTTCATCTGAAATGGAAAGGCACAAATATATGATTACATTTTTATCTATTCTGAAAGCGCTTTAGGTGATTTGCTGTAAATACTGCGGATAAAAGTTTTACATATATTTGAGGTTGCAGGTATTACCAGCAGCAGCTCATCCATTTTAATATCAGCAGCAGCTGTTTTTATTATAAAAATGTTTTTTATTTTTTTTTTTTACTTATAGGCAATGGATAGATTTTTTTTTTTTTATTATTGAATGGAGGCAGCCTTCTTCAAATATCTTGATTCAAGTCATAGTCACATAGGGAGACTACTTAGTAAACAAACCAGGCAGGAAACCGCGATGAATTAATAATCAAAAAGCGTTTGGGAGCCGTCAGAGTGATGTTGCCAAGCTCGTGACAACTTTGCCAGATACCGCATGCATGAAAACATAGGAATTGCAGAAAGGAGCCCTGTCACCTCTACCCTTATGAACTTCGATGGAAAACAAGGATCTGGCAACCTCAAAGACTGGCTTTGCATTGAGCACAGAGCACAGAAATACTCTCTGTAAACAATCAGCATCCTTGATTCTATAACTTCCGCATTAAACACCACCAACTTGTGCATGGTGACTAGATTCAATACTTAGGCAGGTTTTAACAACCCAACAATTAAACCATTCTTCCAGCATAGTCATGACAGCACGCGATTTAACAGCGGTAAGAGGAGGCGGAAAAGAGTGAGCAAGACATATTGAGAGGCGGCTCGTTGTCAAAGAAATTTACTATGCCTGTTTTATCAAGTTTGAGCATGACACCCTGAATTTACTCAAATTAGTTACTTAACATTTATTATTGATTTTGGGCCAACTGAACACTTTTGGTTTTGGGGTTTCGATAAAAAAAACAAAAACAAACAACAGTGCATCACTTTTCATCTCTACTTTGTAGCTGCCCCACTTAAAGAGTCTGAAACATTATGTAGTTTCTTGTCTGTTTGCGTGCAGGATAATATTTCCGCCTTTTGGCTGTTGTTACGGTAGATGTCTGTGGTCATGTCTGCGAGTATCTCCTGCTGAGAGAAGCTCGAGGACCAACAGCTGTCAGGATCTGTTTTTTGCCAGCCAGCCCTCCCATAATTCCATCTCGGAGTCATTTTTCACCTCAATAATCCATCTCGACTGCCCCTAACTTGTACCAACTGCATCCTAGTGTTCTGATGCGTCACCTCCAGCAATCCACATACTAAACACAGGCTCAACCTGCAGTGAACATTTTCGGTGTTGGTTGGCGACATCAGATCATAAACATACACTATTATCACAGACATACCCCCTATGATGCCCCTCCATTCCACTCTCTCCAGGATCTGGCAGTGACATATGTTATCACACCACTGTTTTTCCAGTAACCCGCCAGTCGCTCATACACCAGAGATCCTGCCCTGCAGTCACCCGAGACACTCAGAAGATGCCAACATGCACTATAAATCACACAAGATATAGATGGAACATCAAATACACACATACATCCTCTTGAATAGATGATAATTCTTAGTGAAACACAAATAAAGACAATACTTTATAGAAGACAAAAGATACCAAGTCATGCAGGTTTGGGAAGACATATTGTATTACATGATTAATTACTATTAAGTAAAATTATTAGTTACTGCATAACACCAGTCAGGAGATTTATTTAAAAGCTGTTACCTGCATTATCTAACAGCGTGAATAAATGCAGATTTTGGCAGTTTACCATCTCCTTGAGTGGCAACTGATCACAATCTATTATACATTTGGCTTCAAACTGATTCCATCTGCATTGCTAGTGGACACCTGCCACGGGACGGACAGTTCGCAGCTCTTCCCTTTTATTCCGCTTTTCACATCTGTCTGTTTTTAAAAATTTAAAGTGACAGCAAGAGCGTGTGGGTGTTACCTAGTAACAGCTCCCTCGACTCCTGGTATTTACATCTAAAAAGTGAATCCTTGACGAGATGAGGAATATCAAAGGCAACCAAAGAAGTGTGGAGTTTTTAATAATGTACCACCTGTTCTAAGCAGAGGCGTCAGTATGTCATGGGAGTTTTTAAAGCTTATAAATTCAGAATGAGGCGAGGTAGACATCTATCATCATGAATATGCGGCTGCGCTGTTCAAACTATCATGGTTTCAGGGCAAGGCAATTTGAAGTGTGCAAATATAACCAGAGAGACATTTCTTGAGTCCGTTTGAAACGCAGGACTTTGAGAAATAATGATAGGTCACCGTTTATGTATGCCTCTGCGTCTTTTCAATTTGAGTCCGTCTTTTGTGTATTGTGTGTTGTACCTTCTAACCCTTGGCATTTTGAGCGTCTAGCTGTGCCGTGTTGCTATTCTGTCAATAGGGGTGGTGAATATACCACCCTCTTCTACTGAAGATCACACAGTAGGTACCAAGTGCTATGGGCGGCAACGAGGGGGTCCACTATAAGGTACATGGCATTTGTGGTTTTTGCTGCTTGCTGCTCATAGCTGCACCTTCTGTTGAACAGTACGCCATTATCTAAAGGAGAGTCTGACAGATAAGATAAAGAGGGAAATGGCAAATAAGCATCTACTGCACATAAAACAAAGAACTGTGCATATGTCGATTAACTATCAAGTCCAAAAACGACATATATCCCTATCCTCGAGATGTCCTAGATAAGAAACAATGACCAACGCTATGCCTCTCTGGGCTCAATTAGTTTTGTCTGATGGGTTGATCTGTCCGGCAGTTCAGATGCAAATAGACCAGAGCAGACAAGCCCAGACCCGGCACAGGTGTTACTTAGCATGGGGTCTGTCATCTACATCAAAAGGACACCTTTGACACTCCACATAACTTACAGATCCTTCTGCTGCCACCAGAAAGGAAGAACAAAAGAATAGGCTTGAAAGAGGAATCAATAGGCATATGGCAATTAATAAAACATTTTCCCACTGAATTCACTACAGAGGGGATTTCTTTGTTCTATTTTCACAAAAGAAGGAGACTAGACAGAGTGGATCACTAAATGTTGTTTAAAATATCGCTCTTCAGTCAAATTCTTGTCGGTGCCAAAAGGAGAGCTCGCATGGACTTTCTTGTGCATTGAGTGCACAGATTGTGACAATAATTCTCAGGAAGATTCTATGTAAATAGAACATTACTTAATTGATCAGTGGATGCAGGTGGCTTCTGCTTTGGAGACCATAATGAGCATCGTATTACACTAATGAATGGAGTAATGGTGTAAAGGGTATAAATCAAGTGCAATGTTTCAACTGCAGTAGAATTAAGAGTCATATTCAGAGATGTTGACTCACAAGTATCCAAGGGACAAAGCAGGGTCACAATTACAGGAATGGAAAAAGCAAGTGTAAGCATGACCATTAAGAGTGATACACCTCTGGCATTAGGATTACAAACCTTGTATTATTATCCTTGCTATTAATAGAGATAGTTCACACAAAATTGAAAATTCTGTCATTAATTACTCACCCTCATGTAATTCCAAACCTGTAAGATCTTCATTCATCTTCATAACGCAAATTAAGATATTTTTGATTAATTGTGAGAGCTCCCTGATCCCCCCATAGACAGTAATCAACACGATAGAACGGTAAAATAATCCATGTGACATCAGGGGTTCAACTGTAATTTTACCAGGATACTTTTGGTACGCAAATAAAACAAAAAATAATGACTTTATTACACAATTAGTCTCAGTGGATAAATTAACCATTGGACATAAACAGCATATGCTGTTCTGTGTCAGTAGCCATGTTTCCATTATAGATTTGGACAAAACGTTTGTGATATTTGAGAAATGTTGATAAAAAAAAGTCTCGCGATAAGTCATAGCAACGATTTTTGGTGAGATTTGATGGATTTTGGATAGATTTTTTCAAAAGAGGCGTATGCATCTATCTTTACAGAAGTAGCACGGAGAGATACTTCAGAAACATGCGCAGTGAGGCTGGAATAAACACAAGCATCAACCAAGTGGCCGCAAACAGCTTCAGAGTCATTATCAGAGCCGAACGGCACTACAGCAATGTAAACAGTCTAAACATTAATGGCAGGGAAAGCTCCTTAAACTCCATTCCTGTAGCCAGTCTACTAGGTGGAACATTTGACAATGTCTGGATCCAGGACATCTCTGAGTAAATAAGAGTTACTAGACATGGACTGGCTTTTATGTCTAGATGTTTACAAATTAAATTTCATTTGGAGCCAGAGCTTTCAGGAGATATTGTACAAAGAGATGTAACGGATACAGGAGATGTAACTGATATGAAACAATTACTTTTTCCAATGATATTAAAAGGACCTATATATCTGGGAATTAATTTTTGGTTCCAGGGCCACCTCATTTGTACACAGCCAGATTTGATAAACTAGGTGGAATGAGGTTGCTTTGTGTGCAATGTGTCTGGATTTATTGTGAATATATAAATCAAAGTCTTAAACGTTCTACTTTCCATGCATATAACTTTGCTTCATTGTCACCAGTCATTAATTATGGGGGTATCCAATGGTTCACCCAACCAAAGAAAGAGATGAAGTTTATGAACTAGATAATATTGGAAAGACTCGTACAACCTTACTCGTACCAATTCACACAATTTCTTCTAAATCGTACATATTTTACGAGATGCCAATTCGTATGAATTTGTACGAATGACCTAAACCTAACCCCGCCCCTAAACCTACCAGTCACACGGTTTTAGACAAATCGTAAAACTGAGGTCATACGAGTTAGTACGAATTAGTGCAAATTTGGCACCTCGAACGAATACATATGAATTAATCGTGAGACTGTTGGATATGCAATATTTAGCATAGTGGAGAAAAAAAAAAAAAAACAAACTTCTCCATTACCAATGAAACTGGCAACAGTAAAAGAATAGATATCTACCTCCTTGTTTAGTGTACTCATCTAGACTAGGAAAGAAGTAATAATGGACACTTTATTTTAAGGTCCAACTCTCACCTTAAACAAGCCTTGAACTAGAAGTCTGTGCCTTAATAAACTCCTAATTCGCTGCTGTACGATAGTTATTTATGTGGTTGGTAAATTTAGGTGTTCAGAAGGGACTGGTACTGAGTTCTAATAACATTTAAGGTAAACTAGACTGTATTTTGTCTGGCGTAGTAGTGTTTATGGATATGTGTGGAAATTCTGATACTTTCTCAGACCAAACCAACTTAACATTCAAGAGCAATTAAACAAGTTTTAAACTACTTGTAATTCATATGCCACTCAACCCTTCTAGTTGTACACAGACACATACACACATCACTACCCTGTCCTCTTATCCAGTGAGAGTCTTGACTGTGGGGAAACAGCTTAGGATAAAGTTAATCATGCATATAATTGGGTTTTGACTCTTGTGTCTGCAGGGGCCTGACCTGCCAGTATCAGGATGAGCAGCCCATCACCTGAGTGATTAACACATGTAAATGAACACAGCCCATAATTATAAGACACGTTTACCTCCTCTCGAGATGATGAGTTTGGACTCTGTGCAGATAGACATAACTCACGGATACATATCGAACCAGAGTTTGAAGAAGAAGAGGGATTAATTTAGGGTTGCCAGGGCATGCCCTCGGTGGGAGAGAGAGCCCACGCTAGCGGAACAAATAAAACTTACAAAACAATGTGGGAAACGGCTGGAAAATGTCAAGGCCAAGTATCTCAGAGGAAGAGAAATCAATATAGCATGTGCTTTCTGGACAAGGCCACTCTGTCGCAGCTTTCATATTTGAACACAGGCCTCACAAACAGTTTAATTATGAATCACAAGCTTGAGCCATACAGGACCATGACAGGTTCAGGCGCCCAACACAATGCCTGCTGCATAATTTAAGACCCCAACGATAGATGGTGAGAGAGCCTCAAATACATGTATTCATGGCATCAGGTGTAGCATGGGATTGCTGTGTAGTGGCCCTCTTGTGTTTATTTGCCATTAAAATAGCATCCTTTTCTTCCCCAAGGAACAATGACTAAGATTAAGAATCATTTAATCATTTACTAAAAATTGTACCGTTCTTTGAGTTTGATATTTTTCATGGTGATGACTCAAAGAAGCTTTGAGGGTATTTGAAACATGCTGTGCTTAACTGACAGCCAACATGGTGCATAACTCCCTCTGATAGCCCTTTTACTGCTGCTACAGTCAAAGCAACAGATCTAGGATTTTTGTGAGGACAATTCGACAGTTTTCCACCAAGAGCAATAAATGTGCCAAGGTGAAGCGCGTGTTTACCAACCATCTTAGAATGCAAAACATGTCTGATCCACTGTCCGGTGGAGATGACCAAGAACCAATCATGACTCAAAGAAACAGAGCTGTTTACAGATCTAAGACTATAAACATGATGTGATCATACTACAAACAAAAACCTATCAAAAACTTTAGCCCACAAAAAGGAAGAAGATTCTAATGCGGTTACAAACCGAGACAGAATTCTCGACTACACGCATTAAGAGCCTTCATCTTGTAGTAATTGCCAACAGCCTTGCCACAGCCTTTATGAGATGCTAATCCAGCCACCCTCTTGTCAGGGACAGAGCATGAGGAGCGGCAAAAGCAGTTTGTTGTCCTGTTCCCGTCTGGCAAGCTTGACATTTTCCCCTTCTGCTTTTGTCCCCTGCGCTCTCAGAGGGCCTGGCTCCCCTGGCCCTCCTCGAGGCGTGTATTAAGTATGAGTCTTTCTCGGCACTCTCGGATAATCTCATCAGAGAGCGGGATGCTGGGGGTGTATGTAAATCCACATCTGTTATGTCCTCTACAGGGAGAGAAAGCCGCTGGAATGCTCATTGAACCTGGTCTCCCAACCCTCTTCCATACAGCGACTGGAGACCGTGACCTCAGTTTAGATGCAAACACAAGAGTGCATGCTGCACCTGTCTCTTAAGACAGTACATATTACAGAACATCTGATGGGTAACATATTGAAAATCTCAAGTTAAGATCACCTTGTGTACATGGATGTGTTTAAAGGGATAGTTTGCTCAAAAATGAAAATACATAAATAAATAAAACCTGAAGTCAACACACATTCCACTTCTGTGGAATGCAAAAGATGGTACCTGAAGAACCTCAATGGAATCCACACCTCCAAAAAGATTTAATGGGAAAGGTTACCTATACTCCAGTGGTTTAATATAGTCAAATGCACAATCATGCTAAAATCCAGTATCAATAACATCTTCACTGGTTCTTCCATAAAATCCATTAGCATGGGAACCAGTAAGGTTGTTACTGACATGTATGTTGAGGTGAAAATTGCTCCTTGCTTTTCAGCTGATGTTACAAAGCTCTCTCATTTAATAATGTCCAGACAAACCAAACCAAACCAACACCAAAGAACTAGCTGTGATGAAAGTCACACTCTGGTGTTGCCTCAAGTCACTTGTATACAGCGCAAAATATTTGCCAAATAACAAATATTTTCTGCACCTGTCCGTGGAGCAAAGCACAAAAACTCATCTGACGGAGGCTCGACAATGTCTTGACATTAGTGATGACCGGCCATTGGCTTGGTGTGTCACGGCCTTCTCTCCTGCTCTTACTGTGTTAAGTAACTCATTTATTACAATACATTCTCAATTAACTTCTTCTTTCTTGCTGAACACCCTGATGTGGGTTGTACAGTCAAATTAAAGCATTTTTAGATTTCACATTGTTAAATTTGCTTATATTGCTCCATCCAAAGGCCTAAACTTTTGTACATTTTAGTTACAATATTAAGGATATGCACACTAGTGTGGCTACAATTTGTTTTTTATTTCTGACTTAAAAGAAGTCTGTCTTTCGCACTCAGATCATTTTGATTTAAAGAATTCCACTGTTAGTATATGCCTATCACTCAGTGTTCGGCAAACACTCAACACTCTAGATTAAAACATTAAACCGCAATTTACATTTCAGAAAGGAACAGCAGAAAGACTACCTCTCCTTTGACATCATTCTTTCCTCAAACATGAAATAATGATTTTCTGCCAGTCTAATTACAGAGGCAACATCTGATCTGTGCTGCATCCGAGGGGGATTAACTCCAGCACAGGCATTAGAGCTCATTACCAGCTTGAGTGCAGAAATATTACATCTTGTAATTGGATGGAGAGATTTATATACTGATCAGATGGGGTTTCTCTAATAATATTGTGATTAGAGGCTTAGTTTGGACTGAGGGTTTATCAGTCAGAGCAGGGATGGGAAAAGGAGGATTTTATTAACCTTTGACACATAGTGAAGATGCTCACCTCTAGTCAGTTTTAGAAAAAAAAATCGACAAAGTTAACCCAAATTTAATTGAATTTAATTGAACAATTTAGCTCTTTTCTAGTTTGATGATGATATCATTCCCATTAATTGGTTTTGTTGCTCAAAAACTTCAAGACAATTTAAGTCAACAACACAACAAGTCCTATATCCAAAACTTTGTCCTGCAAATCTACTGCATCACTTTGAAATTAATATTTCTAAATAATTTACTCACCCATGTGTTGTTCCAGTCTTATATTCTTTCTCCTGAGGAAACATAAAATGTCCACTTTAAAAGTAGAAGTCAACATTTTGTGTGATATATTCCCCTGAACTGTAGTGATTCCTCATTTCATGACTTGTCCCAATAGTTGACAAAACGTTACACAAAAGGCCACATCTGCAAGGCAGTAAGAGCAACAACAGAGAAGCCCTTGCTGTCTTTCTCACCCCTTTATGGGCATGAACATGATTAAGACAATCAGGAATACTGAAATTAGTCATTATGACCTTATGAGCCTTCCATAGATTTTTGTTTTACGGAAGATATGCTTGGACAACATGTTTTACATTAGAAAGAAAGCAGTAGTTGCACTGAACGACGTGAATAAATGATGACATTTCATTTGAGGGCGAACAAGTCAGTTTTTTTCTAGTTTGACAAAACGAAGCCTTATAACGTCAATCATTTCTGAACTCTGATGTGTGGCTTGCTCTACAAAATGATGTTAACTGACTTCTTAAAACTTTAAAAACCTACGAAGAAAAAAGCTGCCTCTCAAAGTTATGCTTTCAGCTGAAAAAAAAGGTTAAACTGAGGTAATGGAAGCATTCAAAGTTGTGCGCTGGTACTTCAGATGGCGCGAAATCAAAGTTGCTATTGATTCACGTCCCATCCGCGCTGCGCGGGAAAAGCGACAGAACAGCCGCGAAAATCAGAGAAAGAAACCTGACGTGATTTAGTGACGGCTCTCGCTAGTCCCCGTGAGAAGCACTGAAGAGACACATCAAACCTGCTTGAAGAGCAGTCGCCGAGCTGAGAGGGTGACAGCAGAGCCGCTATTGATTTCTGCCGGTGTAAAAGCACTCAGGGGAAACATTTCAACCCGCCAACGAGCTCAAACATCTCCCAAGCGTTATGACAGATGCGTCTGACGTCACACAAACATGAATTTTTCAGCAGTGCTGTCTGATCTAAAAATCACGACAGTGGTTATAAATGTAGAACATGCTGATTTATTTTCCCTTTTCCATGACATTAAACAGTACTTTCAGCAAAATTTACAAAATAAAATCAAAAGTAGCCCATAGCAAAACCCGTTGTTTTTGAACTCTCACCTATGTTTATTTAGCTATTCAGATACAGTTCATCTGACTAACCAGTGTGAAAATATCCATGATGTCAAAATATATACATATTAACAATAAATAAATAAATAACTGCAACTTAATGTGCAGTATTAAAAAAATGAACTGACTATAGCCTACTATTGATTAACTAAATTAAAATTCTCTTGAGATCTTCGCTGGAAATGAACAATCCCATTAATTACCACCACAATGTATGCAGACAAGAGCAAAAGCACTTAACCCATAAATGTATACATTTTTTTTTGTCCTTGACTAGTCCTAGGAAGCGGAAACACACGAAAATACAGTTGAAAATGTTATGAATTTAATAGTCATGATGGGAACTGTATTGATTTTAATGGAAATTATTATATTGTGTAGTGATGGTTTCTATTAGTGGGACGTAAATGCTATTGGAAAATTGGCCAAAACACACTACAAAAATTAATTTTGTAATGGATTTACTGGAAAAAGTTATTGGTTCATAATGGCATTTTAATAGAAACAGTTATTTACCCACTCTCGTGTTGTTCCAAACCCATATGTCTTTTTCAAATGCACCCCTGCATAGTGTTAGTTAGGGCTTAACTGATGCCAGTAACAAATATCAATGACCTCAAGCTAAAGCTCTTATTTTATGAGCAGAGCTGATGGCTGCTAAAGCGTTAATCAATGAACTCTTCATTAGAGACTGAGCTCAGTCGATACATGAATACACTTCATCAAAAGGATTGATCATTGCAATTAGGTGTGCTCTGGCTTCAGCATTAGATTTCGCATTGCATCTAATTTAATTTTGGAATAAATAATAAAGCAATTGAGTCTAATTAAGTCTCTTTTTTTTCATCTGAAATTGCACACATTCGGTTCAGGTTAAATGGCAGATTTTGTTCGCAGACGGATCTGTGGCGCCCTCTAGTGCCAATCAACACACATGACACAGTTTCACACTGTTTACATACCTTTAATTTAGAAACACTGTAATTGCTTTTTTTTTTAATGCAAGAAATAAAACATACAAGAACAGAGAAGAAATACATTGATATAGTCCTACAATGTACAATAATACATATAAATAACAAACTGCAATCTTTGGTTTACATTTAACAAATTAATATCCATAAAGATAAGTGCAGAGAGAAGAAAAAAAAATACATAATGATAATAATAATAATAATAAATATAATATTACATAAAGTTACTACACTGTAATTGCTATTTAAAATAAATCCGCGCGCGCGCACACACACACACACACACACGGCCTACAAAACAAACACAAAAAATCTAGAACCATTATTCGCCTTGTGTTGTTCTAAACCTGCATGAGTTTTTTTTTCTACTTTCGCTAACCAAACATTAAAATGTTGCAAGCAAAACGGATATTAAGTATTGTATGGTCACGAAAGTTGAAACTACACTATATTACCAAAAGTTTTCGCTCACCTGCCTTTACTCATTCTATGAACTGAAGTGCCATCCCATTCCTAACT
>JAUCMS010000055.1:12856793-12871101 GCA_032357445.1 Enteromius radiatus
CAGGCCAAGTGATTAGCACACCTGATTCTGATCATTTGAATGGGTGAGCGAAAACTTTTGGTAATATAGTGTATATAAGTAGCCTATAAAGCTAATGTTTGCAACGTCAATGTGTAATATTTTCAATTATTTTTTTCCTTAGCTTTTTGTGTGCTAGTATATTCACCTCAAAATGTAATTTTTTGTTAAGCAGATCTGTTTTCTAGCGTTATGATTTGAAAACATTTAAGCTGAATTTAAATTAGACTCGTGTCTAGAAAAATAAAACCAACTGAAATGTTATCTCAGGTTTGCCACCCGTAACGTTTTTATTCGTTGTGTTTGTGTACATGTTCAACAGAAAACTCACGGCACACTAGGAAATGTGGGTAAAAGCTTCTAAAGCAGCTGTGACTTTTATTTTGTACAGGGTAATTTCACATATTTTTTTTTTTACAGTCTTTATTACAAAATTATTTACACAAATCAAACTATTATTGATCCACTGTAGATTAGAGGCACAAATTAATGAATTGTGTACATAAAGCAATCCGATGCTCCCCTCTGGTTTCCAGCAAAAATAGCTTGACCGCCCATTATATTATTAACTGAATCATTCCAGTGGACATTTCATTAATACATTTCTTAAGAAACACTGCTGAAAGGTGCATCTGTGCAACCAAAACAAACATAATATACATCGACCAGCGGTCAATACAATCACAACAACCAGCTTCATTATAATCACTAAGAGAGTCTTTGGGAAAGTAGATCAGGAAACAAATATGAACACACAGTCAGTGATTTCATGCCTAGAAAAAGACGCCCACTTGAAAGACTAAAAAAAAGATCAAAACATCAATGTGCAACTCTAAAAAAAAATTTGATAGAATAGATTCACAGTGTAAAACATCAGACAATTCTGAAGATGTAACTCTTTATCCAGGTTGACAAAGAAGTTCTTGAATAAGTGGCCATAATTATGATGGTTGAACTTGAGGCAAATGCAAATTAAAAGTCACGTGCTATTACTTGAAAAGAATGTTCACTTTGAATTCAACATGCAAGATTCTTAATTGTTTGCAGCGTCCATGCCAAATTATCCTGTGAAAATGCATTATGAATGCTATGGGACAGTTAAAAAAAAGCATTTATAGGCATTAGTACGCAGAGTAATAAATGTCTTTAAAACCATTCAAATACAAACATAATAAAACGCTGATGAAAAAGCTACAAAACTGACCTAAAGACTGATCATAACTGTGTGAATAAATCAAAAAGACCTTAGTCAGGGTAGACGCTCCATTTAATATGAACCTAATAGAAAAAGATTTTGTGAAAATAACAACAAGACAACACTAAACAGACTTTCACTAGATTAAACATAACATCTACCCTGACAATAAGCTTCTCCTTTAGTGCAGGTCTAAACAGAGAGAGAAAACAAACATTTCCTCACTATAAACCACTAGTACAAGTTCAGAATAAGAGATGAATTAGCAACTCTAAAGAAACAAGATCATGTGACTCAATGAGCACCTTTTATGATGCACAGAGCAATATGTTGTCACAACAATGCAAGAACAGACACTAGGATCTATGCCACTTTTATTTTAAACAATCTTCAGAAACGCTAAAATGCTGGGATGGGATTGTAAGCGTAAGAGATGGCTCCAATGCGCAAAATTGTCTCTTTTCGAGTGCATGAGCCAACCGACTTAAAAGGCAGATTCAAATGCTAAATAGCAGCAAAATCGTGTGGATATTTGCTGGCAAAAGAAAGATACTCAAGCTTCACAACACAGATCAACCCCAGCATGTTGTTTGTTGCTTAAGCTCTAGAGTCGAATTGTTAGTATGCAACATATTATTAAAATTGTCCGATTTGTACAAAAATGTTTAATGCAAACTAAGGAATGAAAACCATTTTTTTTTTACGAATATGAACAGCTGTCCAACCATGCTCTTCTTTAGGTACTCTATGGAAGACACATGAATGAAAGATACACGTGTCTTTTTATTTTATTTGATGGTTGCCAAAACTGTACTATAATTCACTGATGCAGTAATGACACCATATATTATTTTAAAGGACAAACTGAAATGTTTGATGGTACATATATTGTTGCATCTAGCACAAATGTGCATTGATCAGCCCAAAATTTTATGACGGCATGGCTGTACCATAGGCGCATCATGCATGTTTTTAGCTTGATTCAAAATGGAGGAGACTCCTGCCTCTGCAAGCGTCTCTCGGCTGCAGCGGCCAGTCGTCTGCGCCTCAAGGTCACTGAATCTGAGTCTTCATCCTCCATGAAAGGCATGGCGTCATCAGCATCAGCGGCAGAAGCAGAAAACACATCTCCTTCGTCAGATTTTTTGTGTAGATAACGTCTACAAAAAGAAATGAGAGTGTTATATTAAAACTTAACAGGACCTAAAACAAAGCCTTGGGGCACTCCCACTGATCACTGTAGATACTGCAAAGCTTTTCACTACCTCTGACATATGACAGACCGGAAGTCATTTACTTTCAATAGAGAGTGGTTCCAGTGTTGTGTGAACCAGAATGTTTTGACCAGACATGAGCTTTAGATGTGTTAAAATAAGTAAATGACTAATAAATAATAACTTTTGTGGCTAGACGTATGCGGCCATCCAACTGAATGTGATATAATCTACTAAGATAAGACATTTTTTTGTTGGTTTTACTAAAATGTTATTCTTTCAAACACTATTACTGTAAAAATGGGTGGTTATGAATAACGTTTTCCTGAAAATATTATTACTACATAATTTGTTACCTTCTTTAGCCCTAGAAAACCTTCTACGTTTTACTTTAAACATAGTGAATAAACATAACCAACTTTCGTTTGTCACTAGAGGGTGAAATTTAATGCAAAATAGAGCAAAGTGGTAAAAGCTCTTTAACTCAGACTTGTTAAGAAGTTATATGTAGACTCGCCTGCGAGCTCTTTGGAGTAGCTCCTCCTTCCTTTGCATTAGCATCCTCTGCCTTTCATCTGCAGACTTGGAAAAGCGGCTCCCGCGCACCTCAAAGTCTTCCACCTCAGGGGCAGCGCCCTCTGAACTGCTGCTGGCACCTGCCGAATCATCAGCAGCGGTGTTTACCTGTATGGGTGAGCGCTCCATAGGCTAAAGGAGAGAAACAGGCTTTTAAATTAGTTTCTATGCAAGCAACATATTATTTCAGCAGCTAATAAACACCTCACCTGTGTTGGGAAAGGCACCTGGATCCTGCCCTCCAGGATGTTATCAGTGGTGACCTCTACAGAGCGAGTGAGCTGCAAATCCTGCAGGATCAGATGGTAAGGAACCTGTGGAAACATTTCCTGGATCTGATGGGCCTGTGAAATTCAAGGAAAGTCAAGTTTATAACATGGAAACATGTGGAGAACAGATGAGGCTGTTTGTAAACATGCTGGATGCTAGCAGAAGGACTCACCATGGCATTGAGCTGCGAGTTGTTGGCCTGCGCGATACCAAGGATGTTGGTGGTGTGCATGACCTCCACAGAGAAACTTGGCAGCCAACTGGCAATCCGGGACCCTGAGGGTAAATGAGTAGAGATTAATATATCACTTGTTGCTGTAATTACCACAAGCCTATTTGTTATAATAAAAAAGAAGAATATATTTTGTGTATCCACTAAATCTTCTTGCATTTTCTTTTATGACTTGTTCAGCCTTCTTATCTTAATCCTCATCAAATAACCACACGCAAATTAAGTTATTTAGTCATGTTTGTTTGCACAATCATGATTTTTCCCAGCCGATTACGACAGATTTATGGCTGGTCAACCGATGCATCCCTAGTTTGTTCAGTGTATGTTTATATTTATATGCATGCTATGCATATATATCTTCTTTACTAGTGTTTGTTAGATGTTGGACATCATTTAACTACTGGCTGAGTAATAATGTTTCTCAGTCATTGTATTTGTTCTAAAGGTGTGCAATGCTTGTTTTACCACATATCTATTTCTTTTTTTCTAACTGCAACATCTGACTGGTCATGATGACTTAGTCTGACCTGACATTTGGTTGATACAACAACATATGACACAATAGATGAGCAATTACACAAATTTTAAATGCTCTTATTATAAATATCGAATAACTACAATATATAATTAAACTTAAACTTAAACACATCTTTGGGTGAGATACCACAGGTAAAAAAAACCCAAAATGACTAAGTTTCCTAAGATGTCATCTTTAAATATGCAAATTGGCTATTATTTAATGACATTTGCACTATTAAAATCTAAACACTGGATGAAGTCAGATTCAAAATGTATGTTTATTTTATATATATATATATATAGTAATAAATCTTATGACACAAATAGATAAAGTGCTATAAAATAAACATATAACAGTGTATTTTGGATGTTTTCTTTGCTAGTCTGAAAAAAAAACTTTTTTATTCGTTTTTATACATTTTAACATTGATCTCTGACAGACATTACTCATCTGACTACATCTCACCGCTTTGATATTAATAACAACAAACAGGTCTTTCGCTACTGTACCAATAATACTTCAAAAGTTAAGTTAAAGATAAGCACATGAGAGAGTAGCAGTGACATCTTAAACATGAAGATTTCTAAAGGAGCCACCCCTATAGCTAGCTTTCAGTAAACGGTCTGGATTTTGTGTGAATATGTAAAAGTAACACCTCACCATCAAAGTGAAAGAAGTGGTTGTGCTGATTGAGGTGCGGCCGGGCCTCTGTTCCTGGTCCAGCAGCCATGTTATCATCCAGCGGCGCTCTCTGGCCCTCCTCTCTCTCCCTCCCACCTTCATTAATGTTCAGTGACATACGGCATGTGGGGCAGGAAGTGTCCTGCTCCAGCCAAGAGCGCAGACATGAACTGGACATAAACAATAAATGGTCAGATAACCATTCAAGTATCACACTAGAGCGCTGACAATAGCTGGTTATTGCTCACTTATGGAAAAGATGGCCACAGGGAAGCTTGCGTGCTGTAGTCATTGAATCCCAGCAGATGGCACAATCATCGTTATTAGCCAGCAGCTCATCAGGCGTTGCCACAGCAAACCTGCGCACAATGACAGGTGCTCATGTCAACACACAAGGTCTGGTTTTTATCAGGCAACGGAGCAGTCTGCACACTTCTGATTCATAATATACATACAATAACGAATTCAAACATATGGCACACATGAAGACTATGTTTAGAACTTTTTTGGCAATGTGGAAATTGATTATTTTCAAGAAAATTCACCTGCTTTAATAGAGATGTGTGTGTAAGATATCGAGAAGAAAAATGTTATAAAATAACTATTTTCGAATTTAATACATTTTAATGCTGCAGTCCATCACTGCTTCTTTGGTTAAAAATGATCCAAAATCAATATTGCAGTAAGCATATGCCCAAATATATCTTCCTTTAGCTTGATTCACAATGATTAGTTTAGAACAAAACATGGCACAATTGTTACTTGTTGAGATGACAATAACATCCTCAAGTTGCACAAATAACTGCAATTGCAGGTTACAAACAGAGATGGCGGTAAAGAGGCATAACTTGGACTGGACTGCTTTAAAATTAAGTGTTATTAATTACAGTTAATGCTGATTATTATAGTATTACCGTTTCAATATTTGTGTACCAACCATCCAATGTGACATCCAACGCAAACTTCTGGTTTCTAGCCACAAGCTGTACCAATTACACAAGTTATCTACTTCAGCATCTTTACTTACCAGTTGTGCAATGGATTTCGATGCAGTTAGAAACGCAGTAGTTTATTATTAAGTCTGAATCATCAGCCTCCTCACCTGGACTCCATATTGTCAATAACACGCAGGTAGTTTTTATGGCGGCGAATTCTTCTCTGCACTTCGTGAAATAGATAGCGCAGCTGCATAAAGATCACAAGACTAGCCATGGACAACCAGATGTTGCCAAAGAGCTGCAAAGGAGTGAGAAACCACAATACATGAATTATATATTTGATGATAGTCAATGCCTTTGACAATAGCAAAACAATTATCATTATTATGGCTGCGCAATTAATCGAAATAAATTGAAAAGCTGTCATGTATATCTCGTCAATGAAGCAATCTCCATCTAAAGGCCAGAGAAAATATGCCCCGCAAAAGAAACCTAGGAAAAATATGCCCCGCAAAAGAAACCTAGGAAACCCTTATAGTACATTGACTAAGAAACACATCACTATGACAATAGTGTTTTATAATTTGTTCCATTATATTTCTTTTTCCGCATTACAGTGTTGCACGTTATAATCAATCACACACGATTCTGTTGAGTTTATGAACGCATTGGCCAATCAGAATCATTAGGCTGCTTTTAGCATTACACTGTAGTTGGTTAACTTTCTGGAAATGAAACCAATCAAATAAATAATTGAAGAAATTAGCACCATAATATCGCGTATCATGATCTCACAAGCTTGAGTTGAGACTGAAGCACCACAAATCACATGCTAAATCAATAAATACAAACAAACACAAGTTATATTACACATTAACTTGTCATTTATGGGTATTTCTCTCACCAGCATATGGATGTGATGCATCAAGTCTAGGCTGAGGATGGTTAGCTCCATGATGAAGTCTGTGTAGTAGATATATGAGCTCTTGTTCTCCCAGGTCCCCTCATGGTTCAGGTCCCACAAGTGAATGGAATACCTATAAACAACAGATCAAAACCTTTAGATTCATGCTTCTGCTATCTCACGATGAAGAAATCTGAAGGCATTCCCAACAGTGCACACACACCGTATGATGACGTGTCCCGTGCGCACCGTCACCAGCAAACACTGCAGGACAGGAGACAAGGTTTTAGGCTTGATTCACAATGTATTTGTCAAAAAGAGATGAGCGAAATGCGGAGTAACATATGAGAGTGACGATTTTTCTCTGTACGGTCACTTAGAAAGGTTTGCAAAGAGTCCTTACCTCAGCTGCCATGAAAGCGACAGTGTGCATGCCATGAAGATGCCCGACTAGAGCGCAGAGCACTGCGAGACCGCCACAGCACGTCAAAACAGACACCAGCAGAGCCAGCACTCGCACGTGACTGCTCATCGGGGTCGTGGGAGAAAATGACAGCTGCCAGAGACAAGAACACAATACATAAACTAGTGCTGTCAAACCATTAATCACATACAAAATAAGAGTTTTTGTTTATATGATAAGGGAGTATGTACTGTGTATTATATATATATATATATATATATATATATATATATATATATACATACACATGCACACACACAAATAAAGTTATGTAGGAAGGAAAAAATGAGGATTGAATGGAAGAGGCGTGAAGCAAATAAGGAAGTGAGAATGATGTAAGAATGGACAAAGGAGGAGGGAAGACACCAGTAAGATGTACCAGATGGAAACAAGGAAGAAAGGAAGAAGACTAGCATAAATGGAGGAGAGAAAGGAGGAAATCAGGATGGGAAAGAGCAGATAAGGAAGTGAAAAACAGGAAAGGAAGTAAGAAAGGAAGCAGACAAGGAAATGAAATTAAATCAATTAATATTCTGAGCCAAGAAAAACAAGCATAAATGTCTTAACTGTACTCAGAATCTCTAAAAGACACCACGCAAATCTGCTTTTCAGATGGATTTATTTATTTTTTGTATTAAACTGGCAGTTGAAGCAAATGGCAATGTTTGTCAAAACAGGAAATTGTAAAAATATGTAATGTAAATGGCTTCCTGAATAAATTTGCCTAATAGTACTATAAATACAAGCTTCCCCTCTTCACAAACATCGTGTTTATTGATGTGGTGAAGACGTTTTGCTCACATATTCAAAGCGGTCTTTGCAGAGCTGCACCATCAGATGAAGGAAGATGAGCATGGAGAACCACAGACACCACAGCACCACCTCCTCCACCCGCTGCACATTCAGCACGCCGAAGATGAAGATGAACTTGTAGAAGATGAAGTTCCAGAACTTATCTTTTAGATGCTGTCGGAAAGACAAGAGCACAGGAGCGGACCCACATCAAGATATCATTATTACAGTTCAATATTTTTGTAGAAACCATAATTTATGGAATTATTGATCTATTGTAATCTATCGTTTTTAAATTAGGAGTCCATGAAGAATACAGATGGTCACAAATTTAACAAAAAAACATTACATTTTTGTACTTTTGTACTATCACATTTGACCTATTTAATACCACCTTGCTGAATAAAGAATTATTATTATGATTAAATAAATACATAAATGTGCTGTTTTTGTCTGTATTTATTTATTTTAGATTATAGTCTCCTCCCAGTAACTATATAATTGGTCTGAACTGTTCTCTTCCCCTTTTCAGTTTCAAATTCTGCCATGAAACAATATAACAATAATAAATTCTGTTTTAATATGCAAATCCTGGCATTACATTAGTTTATATAGGTGTATCCATCGGCAACTAAAAAACATATTCAACCATTTTTAACAATAAATTCAACTAAATAAACACCAACAGTATGCACACATATTATATATATATATACACACATGTGTGTGTGTGCGTGTATTTATATATATATATATATATGCAAAAGTGTATGACTCCTACCTGCTTCTCGCTGACTCTCAGCGGCCCAAACACAATACATTGGATCACTTTAGCTATTAACATCAAGATGCAGCACGCCGTGTTCACCATCACCTGCAGGAACAGGACAGCTTATTTAACAAAATCAAGACACAGATTAGCACCTGTGGGTTTTAAATCTACACCACTCGAGTCTCACACACCCAGACGAAGAGGCTGTCCGTGATGAGGTACAGCAGCACATTGGCGACCACGCTCCCTAAGTTGTCCAGCTGGTCCAGCTTGATCTCCTCATCAGCGTTGCTGTGTGAGTCCTCTGTCAGCGCTGAGGAGTACTCGGAGTCCCTGACTGTGCTGTAGGCACTTAATATGGTCCCGGCCAGCAGAACTGTGCTCAGGGCTGTGTATGTCTGTAAACTGGGCCAGGGGAAGCGCTCCAGAAACAGTAAAGGCATCCTGACTGCTTCTCAGCTTCGACTTTACAGGGTTAACGTTAACCGTCCAAATCAAAGCACTTTTCCTCTTCTGTTCTACCAGTCCCAGTGCAGGAAAAAAAACAGGTGTCCTTTTATAGATGTTAAGTCCTTCACATTCACATAAATACAAATAAATACTAGGATCTGTTCTAAAAGCCCAAACAGAGAGGTTGTGACGCTACAGGCACTGCTCTGGTGTGTCCTGTTGTAACTAACGTTAACGTTACGTGTCCTTTTCTGTTTACATGCACGAGACTCTACAAACACGCTCGAAAAGACAACATATCGTTATGTATTACGTTTAAACACCATCTCAGCGAGTAGAGCTCAATTCTTTTGATTCCTAAATCAGTGTTTGTATTTGAAGAGCATATGATTATTTAACATTAGCATGGAAGCTAAACTGCTTCAGCTACGTAATAGTTAAAACACGACAAACAGTGTCGTAAACTTATCAGACTGTATTTAAATCCGCCCCGGGTTGCTCGACGATCGGTCTGATGTCTGATTGATTTAATTGAAAGGGTGAAATATCATGTTTAGATCTGTTGCTCTGGCTGTTTCTGGCACTTTCTGTCTCCCATACCTGCTTCCGCCGCCTCTGACGTCATTCTGTGAACTTCCGGTGATTATGTGACAAAGGGCGGGCCTTCTCGTGTAAACACATATGAAACATTTAAATAGCAAGCCATGTTAGCCTTACAAAACATTACCATGATAACCACAGTCAAGGTCTGTCAAAATAGCCTATTTGACATTGTTGGAACTAAAATAGTACTGTGGTACTTCTCACACAAATAATAGACACTATTTTAAGTTGGATCTTAAAGTTAATGAAATAGGAAAAGCATTTTATTTTTAAACACGATTTAAAACCATAAATAATATTATAAATAATAATAATAATAAAAATTCTTACAATTACAATAGGGTTTCAGCGCTACGCGCTCGAACCCCTAATTGTATAAGCATAATAAGGAGTCCATGAACAACGAAGATTGTCACAAAATTTATTTCATATTCTGTAAAAATTCATAAATACAAAGACATTTCAAAAGACTAAGCAACAGTAAAAGTTTGAGAAACACATCTACTGAAATGCCAAACAGGTAACCGTTCTTTAAAGTGAACACTCATAGATTCAAACATGGGATTGTGCTTTACATGCGCAATGCTGCATATTTTCGTCCTAATAATTAATTCTTAAGCTTTTTATGATTATCATACATTTCAAGAATAGATTTTACATTTACAATCAAATTATTTCTTGCCAGCCTGTCTGGTTAAGGCACATATTGAATCAAAAACTATGACTGGTAAATATGTTACATTCACATTTGATTTGTCAAAATTAAAATCTAAAAAAAAAAAAAATATATATATATATATATATATATATATATATAATAATAATAATAATAATAATAACAAAAATGAAAAATAATAATAACAATGACTAAATGCATTCTCTATGAAGCTGAAAACTTTTTGTGCATAGTATTGCTCATAGAAAATATTTTTCACATGTGCAGTAATGCAAGATGCTGAGACCAAAACAGATACATTGAGATGTCCAGTTCTCTGATTATGAGTTCAGTAGCAGTACTGACGTCCTATGCAAGATGCACCATTTCCATTGATCTTCTAATTGGTGGGGATGGTCCGGGAATGAAGCTACGGCACACCGTTGGCATTCCCTGAATCTGGAGTCTCGAATAAGTCTCTTACAATGATTTCACTTACTGCAATGAAAATAAAGAAAACTATGTATTACAAGTTGCTTAGTCTCTCTCTCTCTCTCACAAACACACACAAACACACACACATACTGTATAACTAATGTTATGCATAATTAATTTTTACACATCTACAGTATACTTAATCCAGGACAGTGTTGTGCATTGGTGTTTTCCCTTAGGTCTTATTCTAATTTAAAACACACTTAAGCATTCACACAGAGATGTTAAACCGCAAACTGAGTTTCAATTAATACACTAGTCTGTTGTGCTGTTGTACTTAATAGCTCAAGCCTAGCTTCAACTAGTTCCTGTAATAGGCTACCACTTGTTTTTTTTTTTGGCTTTCCAATAACCAAGCAAATCTATTAATACACTTTAAACACACACAAAGTTATTTACAACATGACATCCATTAAAGCTTATGAAATGGGGAATGGGGAAGCTTATGAAAGAGTATACAGTGCTATAAATATATCTAAGCCAGAAAAGGTAGCTGTGCATTTGGACAAGAATCTGTTTGAGCAAAGATGAAAGACAACACACACACACTCTGGCAGTGAAGGGAGTATGATGCTGGACAACAGCACTCACTCAACAGGGGTATTCCAGTCCACTGCACCTGTCCTCTCTAACATGGATAAGTGCTGAGACATAGTAACAGTGGGCCAGGTAAAAAAAAAAAGTGCCACAAACAATAATAATAATACAGTCTGTCCTAGGGTTTGGCTAATTATGAACGTAAATATTTATCATTTTAAATGTGCAATACAATAATTTAATAGTTAATCTAAACCCTAGTTTTATCTTTATTGATTTATTTATTTTTCATTATTTCGTATTTTAAAACATTAAATGCACTAAATGCAATTTATTTGTTTATGTTTACATATTTGTATTCTTAAAATCCAAATCCATCTCATTCTGGTAAAAATGAATAACTTAATATATTTACAAGGAAAGGACCGCTTCATTAACAAAGATCAAGTTCAGTCAAGGCCATGTGCTTTTTTCACTTTTCTTTCAGCAACATCTTATGCAAAGTATTTAAGACTGTCAAAATACAGCTGCGTACAACTAGCGGTGGATTAGCCTTCGAGGTATATTTAGCTCTTTCGGTGACTCCATGCAATGCCAGTATCCTCTTTCCCACCGCACTGCGGGACAGTAGACTATAATTAGGCCCAAACTAAACAGGCTTCCAGACACTGGGGGTGGCAGCTGCTAGTTTTTCTTGAGAGTAAACAAAAAGCTCGGTTAGCATATGCCACAAAGCTAGCGCATATTTTGGTATTGCCATTTAGGGTGAGTTATTGACCCAGCATGAGACAAAGTAAGTGTGTATTACATGTAAACATGGTCTGGACTGGATACAATCACAATAATATTTGGTGTTGAAGTGAACATGTTAATGGTATCCGTTATCTCTGGATCACTAAAGGAGGACTTGTCAACATCTTTGGCATAATCTTGATTACCAAGTTTAAAAGTAGAAATGCGAAGCGTGTATTTGTTGTTTCGCCAGTAAAATTGTCTAAATTTAGTTTTTAGCATTAGGATTATTGTTTCAGGTGGTTTAGAAGAAGACTTACTGTTATCATGGCTAGACCTTAACAGTGTTATTTTATTTATTTTTGGAGAATCCCTTACTTTACCAAACTGTAGACCTCAAGATCCACTTTTTTTGCAGAGATTAGCTCCAACCTACTTGAAAATTAGTAGTAATCCTGGTAAAAGACCTTGATAAGCTTGTCCAGTGTGTTGATTAGGGTTGGAGCTAAACTCTGCAGGACTCAGGCCCAGAGTTGAGGACCCCTGTTCTATAGACTAGTTTTGCTTGTCAAAATTTTTTTTTTTTTGTGGTAATAAATATTGTCCAGTTATCATAGTTGCTTTAAAATTGTTCTCATTGGAGTCTTACCATCATCAAGAGTGATATCCTGTAGGCCTATAGACCTGAATGATATCTCTTTCTCTTCCTCTGGTTCCTGTTTAATGTTGAGATGTTCTCCACCTTGTGACATACTATAACTTTTGCTGGACTCCTGATGAGATGGGCCTAAAGGTTGGGGGTCTATCAAGCCCTCTCTGGCAGATGGTGAATTAGAAGGCACTTTGGCAAGAGTAGGTTGAAGCACCTGGGGAGATGAGGACAGTGGGAATTGCACCGGTTCCACTGCATGCAGACCAGATGTATTCACATTTGGTTTAGTTATCATGGATGTATTGGACCCTGAGGCGGGCACAAGGTTGTGGAGATTATGATTGTGTTCTGAAGGTATGCCTTGGTATCCTTTGCCTAGTTGAGTCCTTGGTTGCTCTGCTAAGATTTGGAGTGTCTTGCAGCCTTGTAGTGAACCACTAGCCACTGGAAGACTAGGTTGTCCTTTGTAAGACAGATCCTGTCGAGGTTTCAGGAACAAAGAGTTGTTGAAATCCACTAGTGATGGGTGGAACATAGGGTGAAGGTCTGCTCCAGCATTAAGGCTTCTGTCTGCTGGATAAGAGCGGCTCAAATACAGAGGATCCTGAGGTGAGTAACTCAGATGGCTTGAAGATGGAGCACATACTGTCCCTTCAGACAGCAGCCACTGCTCAAGTGGCTGAATCTCATCCGAAGCAACTGGGTCTCCAATAGTGGTGAGACCTGCTGGGGAGGTGTTAGGATGCTGCCCTGCAAGGCCATTGGTGTTAAGGTCCGTCCTGATGCCAAACTCCTGCCTGACCTGCGCTGCTTGGAAGAAGGGCATTCAGCACATTGCAGATTAGCTTTATGAGCATTTCTTCATTTCTGAAAACATTTGAAAATGTATAGCCTATACTATCTTGATCAACTGAAACCTAAATCAGTCCAGTTCTGTAAACTTAGACAACACTGTGTATTATACATGTAAACAAATTCAAACTACTAGGTCAAATATTGGTTAACCCAGGAGTGTCCAATCCTGCTCATGGAGAGCCACCATCCTGCAGTGTTTAGCTCCAACCAGCTTATACACACTTGCCTGTAAGTTTCTACGGAGTCTAAAGACCTTGTTTAGCTGCTTCAGGTGTGTTAAAGGGATAGTACAACCTTCGTTCATCTATAGAACACGTGAACTATCCATTTGAATCAGGGTTGAAGCTAAACTCTTCAGGATAGTGGGTCCCCAGGAACACGTTTGGTTCATGGAGGCTCATGGAGGACTAACTTACTATAGACCTGTAGTTTCAGCCCTGGTCCAACACATCTGCATCTATTTTTAAATCCTGAATCCCTTGATTAGTTGCTTCAGGTGAGTTTGTTTAGAGCTAAACTCTGCAAGGTGGCAGCCTTCCAGAAGCAGAGGTGGCTACTTCTGCTCTACGCAATTTCTCAAGAACACTGAACACACACTTAGCACCCTGCCAAGCAGTGGTCATTTATACCAGTTACCGGGCTGATACAATGGATGTTTTAGAACATCTGCATAATCCTTAAGGGCCGGTTTCCCGAACAGGGTTTAAGACTAGTCCTAGATTAAAATAAATGTTAAGAGCTGTCTAAACTGGAA
>JAUCMS010000055.1:12883457-12897904 GCA_032357445.1 Enteromius radiatus
TGTCTAAAATATAAAAATTATGAGAAGCCTAAAACAGGCCCGAGGCCCGGCCCGCGTCTGAACGATGACGTCAAAATCGGCCCGAAGCCCGGCCCGAGGGACAAAAAGTCGGGGCCCGTCGGGCCCGGGCCTACATGCAGGGCTCTAATGAGCAATGCATTTGTCACAGTATTTGTTAAGGTTCATTAATAAAAAAAAGCTGTTTTAGGTTACCACTGACTCCCATAGTATTTTTATTCCTACTATGGAAGTCAATAGTGACCCAAAACAGCCTTCAAAATATTTTCCTTTGTGTTCGGCAGAACAAAGAAATTCATACAGGTTTGGAACCACTCAAAGATAAGTTAACAATGACAGAATTTTAATTTCTGGGTGAACTCTTCCTTTATCTACGATTAATAAATGCTTTAGATGTGTTTTTTCTTATAATATTCAAAACTGGAACCTCTTTGTAAAGTGTTACTGGTGTTATATTATTTCCTCTGATGTTAAACAGCTTAAGCCAGACCTTGTGAAGCATGCAGGTGTTGTGTCACTCACATATCTGATGTACTCCTCCATCACCTCCTCCACAGACAGCGCCCCCTGCCGGCGGAAGATGGAGGGATTCCACATGGCGGCCCGGGCCAGCATGACAGATGAGGCTCCTGACGCTTCTCTAAACGTCTCAATATCCTCGAACGCCTTCACTATGTCTGAAGAGCCTCCACTAAAAACAGAGAAGAAAAAGGGTTAAATAATCAACTGCACTGTGTGTGTGTGTAAATGTCAGATTGGTTAACATATACAAAAAGGTTCAATTCATGGACCGTTTCTATTTGACAAATAAGTCGAGTGACTGTGGCATGAATGCAATGTACAGTGAAGACTGACTTGGCGATGACAGGAACGGACACGCTCTCAGCCACGGCCTGGATATAATCACAGTGGACCGGATGCCGCGGTCGCTCCTCTTTCATCCTGACAAAAAAAACAACCACATATAGAGATTTTATGAAATTGGAATCGATCTATAACCAGACTTTCTAAGAAAAGGTCTCACCTGCCATGCACTGCAATGGCCGCCACTCCTGTTTTTTCAATTCTCTTCACTAAATTCACTGTGTCCTCCAGCTGAGAGAGCACATTAGGTCAGCTATACAGTAATTACTAGAAGCATTAAAGAATTTGACTTAAATAAGGGCTTATTAACTCTTAATATTGCATATTTTTTTCCTCAAAAAACTAAACAATAAAAAAGAAAATACCCATACAAATGTCACTTACTGTAGAAAGGATTCTGATTTTACATGTAACAGGTTTTGAAATTCCATTCACAAGAGTGCTTAGTATCTACAAAAGACAAATGTTTATTTTGTAAAATAATACAGCTGATAAAGTTAAAAGAAAAAAACAAAAAACTTACAGCTTCAATTTTTTCAGGGTCAGAGAGAAGTGCCGAACCCATTCCTCCCTGTGTGAAATTAATGTGAAATGCATAAATGACAGCTGCAGAAATACAATTATAGTTATATAAATACACACACATGCATGAATATATTTAAATATTTTAAAAGCACTTACTCTTACTCTTTTTGCTTATTTCCTAGATTTAAATATGAGCTGTACCTTAGTAGAGTATTCTTTGGGACAGCCCATGTTCACATCCACAGCCGCCACATCGTTTTCCCTGTTCAGAAGAAACCAGACATGCTAAACCAAAGATTAAATGTGGATTCATTTAGATCTCATTACTGAGAAACACATTCTAATAAATAATACCTGGTCTAATTTCAAATCAAGTCACAATCATTTATAGCAATTTATGCCATACAAGTCAATGCAGGATGACAGTAACAACTCACACAAGTTTAGCCACAGCCAGCGCTCTCTGTGGATCGGCCGTTCCCTGAAAACACAAGCGCAAAATCAGTTTGAGGTTTTTAAATGAATGTCATCAGCTGATGACATAATATACACTCAACTTGAAATGCTCAAATGCATTCAACCTTAGCACATAAATCATCACACACATACAAACCATAACATGCCCAATCTGAGATATGCTTTAAATAAATAAAAATCAAGTAGTTCACATACTGACCATCTGAAAGACCACACGGCCCTCCTCTTTACTGCAGGTGCGAAACATCACACGTTCATCTGGAGCAACAAAATCAACCGTCTCCAAAACATCTGAAGACACACAAGGTGGTTTAGTAATCTTGAAAAACCTGAGTTTTTGAACTTCTGGTTGCTTGTCATCAGTGACAAATCTATGGGATCGTTGGGATGGGATGACAACAACAACAAAAAACACTCCTCAAAAGCCATATCACATATGATATTTGAAGCTAATATTTAAACAGAGAGAGAAAAAAAAAATCAAGTAAAGCTGAGCATCTTCAGTACAATAAGCATTTATTTTGAGATAATAATTAAACAGTTATTCTTAGGTTATTCTTACTGATAAATATGCAAATCACAACAAAAAGATGTAAAGCACAAGGTGAAGGTGGACATTCATCCATTTACACTAAAAGAGTATAAACTATATCATTTAGATGACAGAAAGCATGTAGTAGATCATTTGCAAGAGGTTTTTCAGTTATATCGATCATTAAGAGGCCTTAAAAAATGATACAATATGCTTTATAGGTTTGATACATAAGTTGGTCCAATTTCTCATCCCTCAGAGCAGCATTAAATGAACCTGAGAGTCATAATGTATAATATACATTTATGAAACAGACATACCGTTTACCACTCTCTCACATTGGGCCATTTTGATGTCAATCAGCTCCTGAAATACACAAGAGCCACGAGACCATGTGCACATTTAGCAGATTGTGTTAAAGGAAATTGCAAAGCAATGAAACAGAGTGAAACATGCATTTGTATAAATGTTCATCTGACCTCACAATACACGATATCTGCTCCATAGTCCAGGGCCAGCAGCCTCATAGGCAGAGAGCCCACCCGCACCATAGGGGCCAGAACAGTCTTCTGAGCAAAACCCAACCTGCCCACACCACTCGCAATCATCATCACCACCTTCACCATCCACTGAGATACTGAGAAACAACATACATGTTGTTATAGAAAAATGGAAAAGTTCTGTTTTATTCAAGTACGTAAATCATGACTATCACACACAAGCTTTTAAAACACACCGTCACATTTGTTACTACTTATTTTCAGAAATATATTACTAATAACACTACCATTACGACAATTAACCATGGTTTTATCACAAATAAACCATCGTAACCACAAATTAAACATCGTTTTGCTAGTCTAACCATAGTTTAGAGGTAAACAGTGGTTACACAAATGACAATAAACAGACCAAAAAATATGGTTATTACATTTTTACTACAGTAAAATGATGATTCATTTTCGTAAGGGCAAGACATCCAGACACTGAGAAGAACAGTGACTATGTTATTATCATTAGAGTGACACTGCCACAGTTTTGTAGATATTTACGTGATAGTAAATCAGAACTTACACTGATCAAACCGAACTTCATCACAGCTGCGGTGAACAACACGCGTGCACAGTAACGTTACACGCTTCCGGTTCTGACGCCATCGCCGCGCGACGAGAGATCATTTTCAGAAAATGGCAATTTGTTGGATTCATGGGCTGAGTTTTACATTTGAACACACATTTTACAATATTCTCACGTATATTAACTGAGGATTATAGTGCTGTAGTAGCCAAATATGTGTTACAAATTTGTGTTGCGTAATAATATAAAATAAAAAAAGTTATGACAAACAGACATGGACACGCAGAGAAAGTTTTGTATGCTAAATGAGCAAACAAGCAGATGTTATACTATTGTTTAAAATATGTACACGTACAGTCTTCAAGAGTCGTATTTTTGCGGTTTTTAGTGGTGGCGCCGTGGCTTAGTTGGTTAAAGCGCCTGTCTAGTAAACAGGAGATCCTGGGTTCGAATCCCAGCGGTGCCTTTTTAACAAGGCAACCTTTGTTTACGCGACATTAACTGTACAAATAAACCTATGTGGTAACCTGTGTTGCTCATGCTAAGGCAAATGGTTAAAGTAGTTGCCTTCATTAAGGTAGAAGTTATTAGTATAAGAAAAATAAGACACTTTCCCTTCTGATTTGGCATTTTAAATCTAGCAGTTGTATCAAGTTTGTTTTTTCTTCTACTTTTAATCAACAGTTATAACAAGTTCTCTTTTAGTGTGATGCCTCAAAGTGACTGAACACTGGAAAATAAAAACGTTCAATCCCTTGTAAATCATTTTAAGGAATTAATTTTGAAACCATATATTTTGCACATAACATTTAAGTCTAAAGACCAAAACTGAAGTGCGAGCATTGTTAGAAGCACTTTATATGTATTTACATCAGTGAGGCGAGCAGTGCTTGTAGAAATTGTTATGTGGTTGGAAAAGCATCACAGGTGAAGTATCATACAAAAGAGAGGAGATATTCTGTACATGTATCAACAATCAAACCCCAGTAGCAAAGTACAGGGTTTGAAAACAGTAGAAACAACACACCTAACCAAAAAGTGAGCAATACCCAGTTCCTTATACAATCCATGATAGCTGAACCAGTACCATTTAAACCCACTGAAGCATACAAATATAGTCCCCATTTAAACAAATGAGGCAGTTATTGTTTCATTTCTTTTTTTACTACTACTACAAGCCTGGGGATTGTGGATTTTAAGCGAAGAGCTGCCAAATTATAGTAGTACAAAATTCAGAGAGGTCCAGAAGCTTTGCTTGTGAAGGAAGATCTATCAGTCCATTCTGCCACTTCAATAGGATCGAATTGTGGGAAAACGACAAAAAACACTCTTTGTCCCAGATACGTAGCCCACTCTGTAACAAAGAGGACATATGCACATATATTTACTTCACAAATACAGTACATGCTATAATCTCATAGTCATAAAACGTTCACCCAAAATTGAAAAATCCTGTCATCAATCATATGCCATGCCAGACCACACGACTCATGCAATGCCTATTCCAAGTATTCTGAATATCATTGCTTTGCGTGAGAAACAGACATACAATGAAGTGGCTAAATTCACTGAAAAGTTCACTTGGTGATAATAGCAAAACAAAAACTGCATTTCGAATCATTGTTATAACAACTTTAACGAAATGCAATTATATTGACTAATACACGTAAGCACATGTGAAATATAATTTTAACTATAATGTGTACATTAGTAGTACATTAATAGTAAATTTATATTTCAAATCTATTAAATTGCATTAATACAAATGTATTTAGATACATTAAGTGTAGGTTTCTTTCAGTAGAAATGACATAAAATGTAGTTTAGTTTAACATAAATGCTTGTCAATGCATTCAATAGCACACTTTAATCATATTAATATAAAATATGGTTATTATAATATAATTTACTAAGCAAATTGCATCTATTCTTAAAGTATTGTATGACTTCAGAGGTCTTGGTACACATAGCATGAGTCAAATGGACTACCTTGATATGTGTATTTGCCACTGCTCCTGCAGCCGAATGGAAAAGAGCAGTATGAACATTCTACGCATCTCATTCTGCTCTCCAAGTTCCAATTTCGGAACACAATGAGGGTGAATAAATAATGATATATGCATGTAATTGTGTGTGTGTGTGTGTGTATCTATAGAGAATATAAATTCTATGAAAATGATTTGATCACCCAGTCTCCTTACCGATGAAGTCATATATGCATTTTGGCTTGTTTTTCCAGTAAACTCCCAGAAAATAAACAGGCACTCCAGTGAGCATAATGACCAGCCCCACTCCACACACCAGTGGCTCCGAGTGCAAACTGAAGCCCAGCAGTAGAGCCCAGAAGAGCAGGTAACACACCGGCACTAGGAAACTCACCTGGCAAGAGAAAAACCTTTAAACTCTCATATTCCCCAGCTGCTGCATCTATGCAATATAAACATGATCTGGAAGTGACTGTCCTTCTTGTTTGTAACCATTTATACAATTGAATACCTTGATGGGCCTGTATAAGTTTGGCTTCTTCCATCTGTAGTAGAGCAGGCCAGCAATAGTTACTCCATACGAGAGGTAGTTGATGAAAGAGACATAGTTTATAAGGTTGTGGGTTTCTCCAATGCATAAGATCACAATTGTGGCAGTGCACTGATATACAAGACAAAGAGGAAAAATACAGAAAGAATCAAGTTAAACAGTACTGTAAATTTCACAGTTTAAACATTTGCTATGTTCCATTGTGAATAAAACATGGGCTTGTGTGATTTGAAAGTCTTTTAGTTTTCATTTTATAAAAAACAAACAAACAAACAAACAAACAAAAAGTCCCAACATTTCCAAAATTCGGGTTGTCTAACAAAAACTGAAGATCACATACACAGACGAGTAGAGCTGGAATTGGCGTGCAGTGCTTGAAGTGGATCATAGCAAGGAGGCTGGGTAAATGTCCTTCTCGTGCCCCAGAGAAACACAACCTGTGTGTATTCAAACAAATGCACACGCAAACAGTAAACAAGATTTACTGTCATAATTGCCACTGCTATACTCTCTCTATACAAAAAGTAAGCAAGTTGTGTAGGGCCCCTGAGCCCTATAAAATAATTTCATGATTAGGTTGTATAGAATTATTATTTTATATTATTATTACTATTTAGTTTGGCTTCCAAAGATTATGGAACTATGATCATGATACACTCATTGCATTTCCTTCCTTTAAAGTGGGGCTGTTGCACTTCCTACATAACATTTGGCAAATGCACTTAAAAAGTCAATTGTGTCAGTTAAATGAACATAAACATTTGGAAAATTAAACAAATGCTTGTGACTATATTGCCTCTGCATTAGAGGCTGACATTTTTTCGGGAATCCCACGGGTCCCGTGGGATTCCTGCGGGATGGGAGTCATCTTTGCTATTAATCACGGGATTGGGACGGTACAGGATAAAATAGGTAACGGGAGCAGACGGGAGCGGGAATCAACCAATAGGAAAGACGAAAAAAAAAATAAGTAAATGCACCATTTTGTTGTTTCCTTTTAGTTCAAAGAGAGGGAGTCATTTTAAACAGGAGCGGGATGGGACGGGATTATTTTTTAAACTTTGGTCTGGGAGTGGGACGGGACGGGATTTCTTTCTATGGGAGTGGGACGGGACAGGAGTGAAAATCCACTCCTGTGTCATCCTCTACTCTGCATTTGGTATAAATAATCTGCAAAAACATGTTGGATGGTTTACCAGATCTTTAATTGCTTTTGCTTCCGTTTGAGGGCTTTTAGCTCGTCTAGTACCTCTAACAGGTTACAGCGAGGCTGAAATGATAATGTCCCCCATGCCTACAGTATATCTAACCCAGAGCTCCCCAACTTCGGTCCAGGAGGTGCCGCTATCCTGCAGAGTTGAGCTCCAACCCTAATCAAACACGCCTGAAGAAGCTAATCAATGTCTTTCTTCAAGATCACTAGAAAGTTACAGGCAGGTGTGTTTGATAAGAGTTGGAGCTAAACTCTGCAGAACATCGGCCCTTCAGGACCGAAGCTGCCCACCCCTGATCTAACCTGCCATTTTTATCTAAAATTCTTGAAAAAAAATCTCTCTTTATAAAGCTGCAGAACTATCTGCATACTCAACTTGATCTCTGACATTTCTCAGTCAGGCTTCAACATGCTTCACAGCACTGAGTCAGCTCTTTTAAACGTTGATGATGCTGGTGACACTATAGCAATAGTGCTTTTAGATCTGAGCTCAGGTTTTCATTTCGACTGGAGCAGTATATTAGTATCACAGGTACAGTACTTAAATGGTTCCAGTCATTCCTATCCAATAGAATTTTCTCAGTTAGCTCAGGTGCCCATTCATCTTCTGCGACTCACCTTACCTGTGACGCACCCCAGGGATTTATTCTGGCACCTCTGTTATTCTCTTTAATCATGTTATCTCTAGCATCTATTTAGAGTAGAGTTGGTCTGTCTCTTACAGCTGCTTTGCAGTTGAAACCCAACTCTACATACCCAAGTTTAGGATTTTAGGGTTATTTTAGCAGTCTTTAACTAGACAATTAAATATTTAGCGCAAGCTTTTATCATCTACGCAAAAGTCAAACCATTTTTAAGTAGAGCTAGCTTTGAAACCGTTATCCGTGCTTTTATTTCCAGATGACATGTTGGGCTACCCCTCTCCTTAATTTCTCATCTACAAATAGTCCAAAATGCAGCTGCCTGTTTTCTCACGGCAGCCATAAATGTGCTAATATGACTCCAAGTCTACGCATTTTACATTTGATTTGATTTGATTTGATTTGACTTATTTAACTGAACTGAATCAATGTCAAACTGATTCAAGCTGAATACAACAATATTTTCTTCTGCTTAGTTGAATTGAACATGTTTCATAATTGAATGAACTTTATCTACTGAGTGGAGCTGAATAATGACACCATTGTCTCATTAGGGGTGCCCTACAGCAGAACTTGGATGTATCTCAAATTTTGATCCTGTGAAGCAGTTTTGAAACTATCTATATTGTAAAAAGCTCTTTATAAATAAAACAGACAAAATGCCAATAGAGTTAGAAAACATAAACCTTAATCTTGACTTTATGATTAATATAACTGACAGATCTAGAGACAGTTTTAAAATGACTTAAGTTACTCTTTGTTTTGTTTTATATTTAAGTGTGAATGTTTAGAGAAGTATTGGATTTGTGCACATTTTGTCACAAGATATTTAGGAGCTTCAGTTGTTAAAAAGTGACCCATTTCCTCATATTCCTAATGAGCTAAGCTAACAGTAAAATTAATTAGAAATACTCTCACCTGGAGGAGGTGAAGAGGTAACCGTTGATGCCTCCAAAAGTAGAGAGTGCCACAGAGATCGGCATGAGGGTGGAAAACATGCCAAGAAGCTTTTCACCAAAGGTCTAATGCAAATTAAACAGAATTATTAAACAAATTATCTCAAAATTATCTATTTACTAAAGAAAGTATATCAAACAGGCACAAATGCACCCACAAAATTATTATTGATTACAATTTGCACAGAACAATTAGAAATGTTGGGTATTCTTTGTGAAGGATGGAGCACAATACTACAATCTGACATACTACAATTCAGATACCCAAATCAATACATACATATTAGCTCTGCTTATTAATCTAGCGTTACTTGAATCATTTATTTTTGGTTAACCCCAATGACAATTATTGTTACTGTAAATGTAAACGTTCCTAGATTCCCACTGCTAGCCAGGTGGCTCACCCCCCTCAGTTTTCTGGAGAAAACATTTCCTGTAATGGCTTCCTGTTACAATGTTCTGTTTCTCAAGATGCAACAGCAAGATTGCATTGATCGTCACATTGCTGCCACACTGGGAGTCGGAGCCACCTTATCACAGTGGCACGGTGAACCCCCCTGTTTTACATCCTTGCACCTACTTCTCCAAGAAACAGTCCCTGGCGGAGCAGAATTATGATGCGGGCAACCGTGAGCTGCTGGCCATAAAACTCGCTCTTGAGGAATGGCGGCATAAGTTGGAGGGTCCAAAGCACCCCTTAAAAGTCATCACTAATCATAAAAACCTACAGTATCTTCGAGATGCTAAACGACCCTAACGACTGAACCCTAAACCGTTAAGTCCGAGGATGCTCAGTCTGTGCCATCACCAATGCCCGATCAGTCGTCTGCCCGAGGGTATGGAAGGAGTTATTTCGCCTCCTAGGGGTTTCCATCAGCTTATCCTCTGGCTACCACCCTCAGACTAACGGCCAGACTGAGCGGAAGATACAGGAGATCAGTTGGTATCTCCGGGCCTACTGCCACGAACACCAAGAGTCCTGGAACCAGTATCTCCCCTCGGCTGAATATGCCCAGAACTTACTCCGGCAAGAAACCACTGGTTTAACCCCGTTTGCTTAACCCCGTTGTTCTAGGCTACCAACCTCCTCTGTTTTCCTGGAACAAAGAATGATCATCAGTTCCAGCGGTGGATTACTGGTTCCAGGAGAGCGAGAGGGTATCGGACCAGATCTCCAACAGGCAGTTCTGAGACAAAAAGCTTGGGCAGACACTAGATGATCCCTGACACCAGTCTATTGTCACCGGTCAGAATTGGTCTGGCTGTCAACCAGGGATATTCGTATCTGGCCGCCCTGAAGGAAGCTGAGTCCCCGGTACATTGGCCCATTCACAGTGATGAGACGCAGCAACAACGTCACCTATGTTCTACAACTTCCACCTCAATACCGTATTACATTACATGTTTCCCTCCTTAGTGATCTTGAAAACATTGACCCTCTGTTCCCTCCTTTCACAAAGCACCCGGAATCCCCTCCTCCATCCGAGATCAAAGCTGCCGAAACCATGTACATAGTCAAAAAAATCCTTGACTCCTGGCGGTGGGGCAGCGGCCTAACCCTGCAACCAATTACCAGGCTCCTATATAGGAGCGGTTCTACCACTCTCTTGTGGGCTGAGCTCAAGGTCGCTACGCTCATTGTGTGCTTCGATCCAGCCTGTCTGCCCAAGCTTTCTACTTTCCAGATTACTATTGTGCTTCACAAAGACTGAGTATTCTTTCTTACCTTTATATTACCTGTTTCCATGTGAGTCGGAGTCTGTGCTACGCTATTGACTGTTCATACTGCTACTTATCACGATACTTACCTGCTTACCTGCATTCAGATTGATGTATACCCTGCCTGTTAATAAACCTGTTCTTATTTGAAGTTGTGTGTGTGCTACCCTTACTGAGCCCTGACACACACATACACAGTGAATCCATTCATGAATGTTAATAATCTGGTGCTTTAAATGAACAAAATGTTTTAAGACACACAAGTTTTAAGAGTCGAAGGCTTTTACTTACAACAGCCACTGCGTTGGAGGACAGCAGTTCTTCAGGAGACATGGAGGAGAAATATGCAATGTTTGTAAGCGTGTACACAAATGTGACCAGTGGAATGGAGATATATATGGCTCGTGGCAGATTCCTGAGGAAAAAACAATATGCAACAACAACAAAAAAACATATGTAATTATATATATTCAGCCACAGAGATTGTGTGGATAAACGTCCCTGGTTAAAAGGGTAATATTTATGCATGTATGTATGTTGCGTGAAGTTTTAGGATTTATATACATTGTATATGCACATTTATGAAATATCATTCAGTATCCTGATAACTATATTAGTTGTAAGTAAATGTCAGCATTTTCTTTAAGAAATACACAATATAATCCAAAATAATATCACCAGCAATCACAGACATCACATTCGGACGGGATTAGTTTTCTCAGAGGATCACTGAGTTTGCTGAAAAACAGTAGGTGATTTGCTCTGGAATTGTCACAGAGGTTGTGAGAGAAAAACATAGACATGGCAAATTCTGACAGGATTAAAATCACAAAGTACGTCTGTGAAAAAAAAAAAAAAAAAAAAAAAAATTCTGACAACCCTCTGTAAAACTAGTCCCGTCCAAATAGTGCTTGATGCAGGGACACAGAACACAAAACCAAACCCAGCAGAAAATGCACTCAGAATGAGCCAGTAAATTTGTTCCAGCAGATTTTGTCAGTCCTGTAAACATGGTATCAGACTTACCTCCTCGGATCCACTACTTCTTCAGTTACATAGTTGAGAAAGTTCCATCCACTGAAGGCAAAGGAGGCATGAAGAAAAGCTAGAGCAATCTGCCCTACGGAGGGAGCTTTATTAAACATGAACGCCACCTGTGGAGTCAGGCTCTCATAGTTACCTGAGGAGACAGAAACGTCTTTGTTAACTGAGCAAATAACAATATTTCAAGATTAATGTGTAATTGACTGACACAACTTGGGTTTACTTGATTATCCATTAATAATCTGAGTATAAGATTTGACACACCAACACAGTCTTACAACCAGTTCATGCATGTTTTACAAGGTGGCTAATCCGTACGACCTCACTCGTATGATTTTGTAAACCCCAGTGACGGGTAGGTTTAGGGACAGGGTTAGGTGTAGTTCATTCGTACAAAATCATACAAATTGGCAACTCGCAAAACACGTCCAATTTAGCGAAAATTGCCGTGAGATCGGGCTAGATACACCAGGCTTTCAAAAAAGGTTTATTTGTTATTGGGAGATATATAAGTGACAACTAATATTCACATGCATTGTATGTAAGTAGTCTGCTGGCAATTCATACGTATTTTAGGAGGTGGCAAATTTGTACAAATTCCTACAACCTCGCTCTTAAAATGTTTTACTTTTTGGGAAAAATCATACATATTTTTCCTAATTTGTAAGACTTTGTACAAACAACAACCCTTAAACCCATCCCTCACAGAAAATTTACAAAATTGTACGAGTGAGGTCGTACAAATTAGCCACCTTGTAAAATATGTACAAATTGGTTGAGATAACATTGAAAGATCTGACTGTATTAGATTACATATGTGACCCTGGACCAAAGCATAAGGGTCACAAGGGTCAGTTTTTTGAAATTGAGATTTATACATCAACTGAACGCTGAATAAATATGTATCCATGTTAGAATAGGACAATATTTGACCAAGATACAACTATTTGAAAATCTGGAATCTGAGGGTGCATAAAATATTTAAACTTGTCCAAATTAAGTCTTTAGCAATGCATATTACTAATTAAACATTAGGTTTAGATAGCCTATTTCCGGTAGGAAATTTGCTAAATATATTCATGGAGCATAATCTTTACATATTATCCTAATGATTTTTGGCATAAAATAAAAATGGACAATTTTGACCCATACAATGTATTGCTACAAATATACATGTGCTACTATGACTGCTTTTGTGCTCCAGTGTCACTAATAGGAATTCACTTTTCCCCCATGTAAATAGAAGCAACTGTATGCTATAAATATGCTGAAAGTGCATAGTTTTTTTTCTCAGTTTGGTCATCGGAAAAAAAACAGTTTCATAATAGAGTACATGGTGTTTTTCTTTTCTTTTACCTCCAAAGATCTGCACTAAGCCCACAGTAATGATGAGCCCCAGGGCCAGCAGCTTCCCCACGGTAAAGGCATCCTGGATCCGTGTGGCCAAACGCACACTGTAGCAGTTCACCCATGTCAAAAACACTACAAATATCCACACACACAAACATTAATGATTGTACAATGTCCTGATTGAATCTCTTTATTGTGTGAGTTTAAACAGAGTGTTTTTTATCATTTGCGCTTCAAAGTTAAAAATATATGACTTGTTGGCATCAGAAAGTACTGTTTTAGAATTAGTTTGTATGTGGTTCTTGACAGAAATGTGGGAATGCTAAAAAGGGGAGTGGATTTGTAATTCTATGGGCTCATCCATCAGTGTCACAGCTTACACACTGTTTCATAATAACCTTCCCCCTACCGAGAGAAGTTTAAGCCCAATTGAAACAAATAGATTTGAATGAGAACAAAACAGGGGAGCAAAGAGCAGGTCTGTGAGGAGATGGAAGGCCTTGCGTTTTCCTGGCGCTCTCTTGCTGCTGCTGTTGTTTTGGTTTGTGTGAATGACTCCACATAACGGACTTGAATAATGAGAGCTAATGCAGCAATCACATGCTATAGAGCCATGCCACTCCATCACTGAGCCGTCAAGTGCTGCTGGCACAGATCCAGAGCCGTAACTGTAACCGGGACATTCTCAGAGAAAAACATTCATGTGTTGAAGACAAGCATTCAACAAAACATGTTCCATACACCAAAAAAAAAAAAAAAAAAAAATATATATATATATATATATATACACACACACACACAAACACACAGTGGGTATGGAATGAATTCAGACCCTCTTATATTGGTCACTCTTTGTTATATTGCAGCCATTTGCCAAAATCATTTAAGTTAGGCTAAGCACCCCATGCTGACAGAAAAACACAGAATTGTAGACATTTTTGCATATTTATTAAAAAAGATAAACTGAAATATCACATGAATACTACGTATTCAGACCCTTTGCTGTGACACTCATTTATTTAACTCAGGTGCTGTCCATTTCTTCTGATCATCCTCGAGATGGTTCTATACCTTCTTTTGAGTCCAACTGACCGTCCGGCAAAACTGAGCTATCGGGGGAGAAGAGGCTTGGTGAGAGAGGTAAAGAAGAACACAAAGGTCACTGTGGCTGAGCTCCAGAGATGCACTCGGGAGATGGGAGAAAGTTGTAGAAAGTCAGTCGGGGCTTTATGGCGGAGTGGCCCGATGGAAGCATCTCCTCAGTGCAAGACACATGAAAGCCCTCATGGAGTTTGCTAAAAAACATCTGAAAAATGATAAGATGGTGAGAAATAAGATTATCTGGTCTGATGAGACCTAGATAGGACTTTTTGGCCTTTATTCTAAGTATGTGTGTGGTATGTGTGGAGAAAAACAGACACTGCTCATCACCTCCAATACAGTCCCAACAGTGAAGCATGGTGGTGGCAGCATTATACTGTGGGGGTGTTTTTCAG
>JAUCMS010000055.1:12966858-12981849 GCA_032357445.1 Enteromius radiatus
AACTAACCGAGTCTTCTTTTACAACTAACCAAAAGACCTCTGTTACAACTAACCCCGAGTCTTCTGTTAAAACTAACACTGAGTCTTCCTGTTACAACTAACCCAGAGTCTTCTTTTACAACTAACCCGAGTCTTTCTGTTAAAACTAACCCGAGTCTTTCTGTTACAACTAACCCTGAGTCTTTCTGTTACAACTAACCCCGAGTCTTCTGTTAAAACTAACCCGAGTCTTTCTGTTAAAACTAACCCCGAGTCTTTCTGTTACAACTAACCCCGAGTCTTCTGTTAAAACTAACCCGAGTCTTTCTGTTACAACTAACCCGAGTCTTTCTGTTAAAACTAACCCGAGTCTTATTTTACAACTAACCAAAAGACTTCTGTTACAACTAACCCAGAGTCTTCTGTTACAACTAACCCTGAGTCTTATTTTACAACTAACCAAATGACTTCTGTTACAACTAACCCAGAGTCTTCTGTTAAAACTAACCCGAGTCTTTCTGTTACAACTAACCCAGAGTCTTCTGTTACAACTAACCCCAAGTTTTTCTGTTAAGACTAACCCAAAGTCTTTCTGTTCAACTGATCCCAAATTACAAAGTTTTGTATTCATGAACTACTGTAGCTCATCTTACGTCTAGCAGCGAAAACATTACACTAACCACTTGCATGAAAAATATCTACACAGACAGACAATAAACATAATTTAACTGCCATCACAAAAATGAATGAAGTATAAAAAATTTCTAAAATTAGTTTTTATCTTCTAAAATCGGTTGTGTCTGCCACAGGGCTCTGCTTCCTTACATGTGGAATAAGGACTAAACTGAGAACGTTTGAAGTGAATTAGGGAATTTCTAAATTATTCCATATTTGAGAAATTTAAAGTGTTACAACTGACCTCCATTACAACTATTCCCAGGCTCCCCCAACTGAAGAACAAAAATAAATCACTCTTGGCTGAACTATCCCTTTAAATAACAGTTAAACCTTCAAAAATTTCCCTTTATGCTGAATGTTCAATTTGACTTTTTTTCCCCCTCAGTCTCACTCTTGAACTTGTATCTTGACAGAAGAAGGAAATGTCATTTTGGCTGTTTATCAAGACAAAGGGCAAACTTTGGAGCAGAGTTGTGTGGATTTAACACCCCGTGGAAGTGCTTCCAATAAAACACTTCTTCATTAGGGTCAAAGCGTTTGCAACAGATCACATGATTAGCCTTGTAACCTAAAGCCTGCTCGCGTAAACATTTGACCACAGAAGCCATCAACAAAACCGCTGTGTGTGTGTGTGTGTGTGTCTCAGTGATAGGCTACCTCTCTGTGCGGCTGTGAGCATGTCAGTTGACAGTCATTGCCGGGGGGCGAGGCTTGCTCTGACAGCAGCAGAGACGCTCATTTGAGGGGGAGCCGTCAGAAATGTCAGCGGCTCCGGATCCGGCCCCCCTCCCGCTCCGCATCCGTCACGACCGTGCTTTCACTGGAAGCAGCACGCGGCCCCACACGACCGGCTGACGGACTGACGAAAGTTTTGGCGGACGGAGAGAAAACTTTCCCTGACAAGGTGACAGTTCTTGATGCATCCAGCTGTCCAGTCTGGGGGCGTCTCTGGAGAGAGGCGGGGGAGCGGGAGAGGGAGGAGAGGGTCCCTAATCACTAATTTAGTGCCAGCCATGGCATTCTGCCGGGGGGCACATACACAGGAATACAAGGCTGTGTACACACTCATGAGGGCGGACAGGACAGCATGAACCTCTGCAGCCCGGCGTGTGTGTGTGTGTGTGTGTGTTTTAGTGTCAGGGTCGTTTCAAAACAGCCGCTAACTTCCTGGGCTTGCCTCACATAAACAAGGGGTCTGTGTGGGATTTAAATGGCTGGAAAGGAATAGCCAAAAAAGTATTTTCTCACCCTGATGTTACTCAAAAGCATTCGACTTACTTAATTCTGTGAAACACAAAAGGAGGTATTTCGCAGAGTGTTCACGCTGCTCTTTTCCAATTTGAAACTTTCTCCAAAAAAAGCACCATAGAAATATGATAAAATTGTCCATATCTGACAAGATAATTAGATACTTAAGAACCAATGATATTTGCACAAAAAGTTTGAATAACAAACATGCATTTTGGTCTGTTTGTCAGTTTTGGTCATTTGATCAAAATATTTTGCTTGTTTGTTTACTAGTATTGGTTTAAATGTATTTTATTTAGCAAGTATGTTTTAATTTGATCATGAGGGCATGATCATGACAGAAAAGACATGTATAATATAAAAAAAGTGTCTTTTTCAAATAAATGCTGCTCTTTTGGATTATATCAGAGTCTGAAAGAGCTTTACTGCCAAGTATGTTTGCACATACAAGGATAAACAGAGAAACGGTTAAAAAAAATAACAGTAATAAAAAAATAATAAATTAAAAAAAATATTTGTAAATATATTTTATTTCTATAATTTAATGCATCATTCCTTCAGTCTTCAATGTCATATATATATACAGTCTCCATGAAACACATTTAGCACCACAACTGTTTTCATTTTTTTTTTTTTTTTTTTTTTTTTTTAAGCAGCAATTCAGCATTAAATGTTAGAAATGAATTACATTTTAATATATATTAAAATAAAAGTATTAATCAAATAAACACACTTTTAAAACCATTTAAAAATCCTGATCACTTCAAACTTTTGAATGGAAATGTATGCATAAATGATATAGATATATGATGTATGCACAGCTTTAATTGTGCTTGTATGGCATTTTAGTTCTTTTTGAAGACATTCCTATGCTGCTCAGGCTTCATATTTTTCACATATAAAGTCACATAGGTCTGAAATGACATGTGGGTGAGTAAACGAAGACAGAAGTGTTTCTAACAGGAAGATGTTTGTATCTAAATTTGTATAGCTGCGTGTGAATGAAAGGACAGGAGATTCTCTTTGTCACCAAGGTTAAAGTGACACACCGAGGTCCAGAAAGTCAAATCATCACACGACTCCAGACGTCTCCACACATTCAGAAAGCTCTCTCACGCTGTGCGAGGACAGCGGCAGGGCCTTGCATTGTTTTGTTAGTTAATTGGTCCTGACCCTTTTTTTTTCGGGCTCTTCGTCTCTTTAGCGGGACGGCTGTGTAGATCAGCGCTCGCCTTATCTAATTTCATTAATGTGATCTCCTGTCCATTGGCTGACAGCTTAATGGTCATTATTTGTGGTTCCCTTCAAATAAAGCTCAGACTGTAAATTGCAGTCTGTGGCAATCGGGATCTAAGTGCCACCCTGCATTACTATATAATATCTATTCCTTTAATTAACTGAAAGCCACACTGACATTTATTGGATTGCAAGTTACTTGTTAATGGCAATAAATTGCATAGAGGAAAAAAAAAATATCATTGCTTATTTTACATCAATAATTTGTGGACCTTTAGGTAATGATTATTCATTATTCTCTCTACATGGCTGTCATGTTTGTTCAAGTGTTGGGAGGTTTACTTCACAACGGTGCGGAGAGACATGTCAGAGTATGTGCTGGGAATCCAAATGAGCCGTCAGTCATTGTAAAGTCATTAGTTTAATGGTAAAACTAATTCATACCACCTATAAGGCTGATGAAAATATATGATTGCAAATAAATATATTAATTATTTGGGCAAAGTGTGCAGCTGGCTGGCAGCTCAGACAGGTTAGGTACACCTGAGGAAGATGCTGCTGCTGCTGCTGCTGCTGCTGGCTGCTGAGTTTAATTACTGTAATGATGCTGTGTTGTTATGAGCTATGAGGAAGTCAAAATGAGGCTTAAATAAGAGTATGTGTCTCTTAGCTATAGTTAGCTTAAATGGTTACGTCAAATAAAATTGGTCATATTTAATAATAATGACCAAAACTAATTAAAATGAAAATGAGAAAATATATTGATGACAAAGTTGATCTATTCCGTGTTCCTTTTTATTGCTTTATTTTATTTTGCCAGTACAATTGAATTATGTCACAGCATGATTAAACAATTATTTGCTACTTGTTTTAAGAGTACTCTATAAATCAGTAGTGTTCTCTAACCATTTGTAAACTAATATTGTTAGAGACTAAAATATGAATAATCAATATTATATATATATATATATATATATATATATATATACTGGCTCTATATCAGCAATAAATAAATTAAATTAGCATGGTAAGATTTGACCAGAACAAAGCTCTGGAACAAATAATGGTTTAATGAGACTATAGACTGGTCGTTAGATTTACCCAACACAAAATATATCTCATGTTTAACCGCTATAGAGACTTCAGAGCCAGCGGTCAATTCCAGAAGACCTGGCCGCGGTGAAGCGTTCTCTGTGGGTGTAATGTGAGCTGAACGGCAGCTGAACCAATGGATCTCCGTTTCCGAAAACGTTGAAGCAAATTTTGAAATAGACATCTTTATTAACAAACCGCATATTTGAAGTCCAAGCAAGCACATTCTTGTGTAAAAAAAAACTCTTAAAGCTGCATTCTGTGACACAAAACAATATTATTTATAAAATTACAGTGGATTTAAGCGTCCGCCATGGCACTAGATAAACAAAACAGAAACCCGGCTAGAACATGCGGAGTGATACAAACTATCAAATGGCGTTCTCAATATATCACGGTTCTCAACCAATCAGATTTGAGAACCAGAGTGAACTGTTAATAATATACTGCTCTGAGTTTAATTGTAGTTCAAATCTTAGTCATTTTGCTCTATTTTTAATATATATTAAACATGTTCATATAGTTTTAGTAGGCTTTAGTTTTTAACTAGACTATAACTCTAATCTGAACACAAAATCAGCAGCACATATTATTTTCCTTCCCTACTTCTTATTGTTCTTCTCTTTATCTGACTGTCACTTAAAAGCCATGGTTAATTGCCAGCTATATCACTGGCTTGATTTCAACACAAAACCCTCTTTCCTTTCTCTCTGTCTCTCTCTCTCTCTCTCTCGTACTCTTCCCAGTTTCTCAGGCCCTGTGCACTCGTCACACAATGCCTCTTGAAGTCTCAGTCACTCAGTTGCCACCAGCTTGCCAATTGTGTGAACATATTCCCTGTCAGTCGGCGGAGTCTGCTCTGGCTGTCTCTTTGGCTGCCGGGGCCGGTGATCAGACCCGGGGCCCTCCGTGATCTGACAGGGCCTGCCACTCTGATGACTTCCTCAGCCGGAGAGCCGCCCCCCGCTGTCCCGTCCCATCACCAGCCGCCACCGCCGCACTAACTTTGAGGAAGAGAACTTCAGGCACATCGAGCACAGAGCATGATGGGTAACGAGCGACAGCACCAGCCGGGGTCGTGACCTCCTGAACCTGCAGGGAAAGGCGTGTTGAGATGCATCAAACACGGCCAATCAGACGGACGTTCCTCACTCCGTCGTCCTCCATCGTTTGGGAGACTCTGAGAGCAGGAGACAAGCTTTAAAGTGAGCAGTCGCTGTCCGCTCCAGAGATCGTCACTGACTCAGAGTCCTCACGAACTGCAGAAGTGAGCAGCGCTGTCAAAACACAGGCCGTCCTGAAAGACGCCGCAGAGGAAAACAGTACACGGGTCATTATGGGGGAGGTTTGCTAAGACAAGTATTGCTCAGGCTTACAATCCGAACAAATGCCTATAACCCAGAGTATTGTGACTGATTTGACTTCAGCGCAAAAGAGATTCTGTGGGACTATGAAGGTCATCGCACACTGACTCCGAAATTTTTGCACTTTAAAGAATATATATGAGTTCACGCTTTGTCAATCACGTTTATACACCCACACCGAAATGTTCATCCATCATAAATAAAAAAAAACGTATCGGGTTTGACTTGGCATCGGATAGGAAAGGATGACGAATGCAAAAAAAAATTTGCTTCATTTAAGTCAAAAAGTTATAAAAAATAAATAAAAAAATAAACTAATTGAAATGCTAGGTAGATCTGAATTAGCACTGTCAAACAATTACTCGTGATTAAACCATATCCAAAATAAAAGTCTTTGTTTACATAATAAATGTGTGTGTACTGTGTATATTTATTATGTATACAAACACACACATATACAGAATATATTTTGGGGGATAAAAAGTATTTACATGAATATATTTATGTTTGTACAATTTATATTTTATATAAATGTATTTAATGTAGAAATATAACATAATATGCAACATCTGTGTATTTATATCTACATAATAAATGTACACAGAGCATAAAAACTTTTATTTTGGATGCGATTAATCAGGATTAATCATTTGACAGCATTAGTTTATGTATAAAATGTATTATATGAATACATGTTATGTTTTGGTTTATGAACTCTGCCTCATCACCACTAACACTCAGGAGCAAATCAAGACTTTGTATTGAACTGTGGTGTGAATTGGACTTATATGCAGGTGATGATAAGTGAGTGGGAGTGGATAATGATGTCCAGGTGTGTGTGTAATTTGTGTAACTGGGTTATTTGGCAAGTTTTGGACTCCTGTAGAGATTGATAGGATGTCATCAAACTTTGGCATGAAGTTAGAAAAATATATTTTTATATTTGGAAAGTAAATAAATTAAAGTTACTGTTTTAAATTGATATTTAAATAATTCATCCTTTCTGTTTCACAATCGAAATACCTTATAATTCTGTGTTTTGTGATCTTGAGCAAACTGGTGGTGGATGACAATGTAAAGTGCTATTTTATTATTTTATTTTATTTAATTATTATTAAGGTTATTATAATTATTAAGGTTTGTAATATTGCATTTAAGGAAACTTTCTTGTAAACAAAGTCGCGGGACTAGCATTTTTGAGAGGTGATCCTGATAGTAGATCTGGCCCTTAATCTAAAAGCAAACTAAAAAGTAGTCAGAAAACATTGCCTAAAATGAGTGAGCTAGACTGTTACTGACTATAGTTTTCATTGTGTAATCTGCAATTAGTGTACTTGTTTAATACTTGTAAGTCTATCTTTAAAACGTAATGTAATGCTACTTTATTGGTCATCGCACACAGATTCTGAAATGTTCACGTTAAATAATAAATGAACAGTTTATAATCATTTGTTACAAGACTAAATTAGTCCCTCTATAATGTAATTAGCACCAGCTTGGCAGCTCTGAGAACAGATCCCTACTATTCCCTACTTTAACTCTGCCGAAGCTAATCCTGCTAAAGCGGTATAATGCTAGCGCTGGGGTCAGTATGGTCAGTGTGTGATGTGGAATGTGAGGTCAGAGGTCAGACTCATGCTCGAGTGAATGCTTATTAACTGTGCTGTTTCCCGCTGGCTGATTTGGCAAGATATGGCTTCCTGTAGAGATTGGCAGTTCCGTCGTCAGGCAGCGAGAGCCGTGTCGCACCCACCCTAACAGTGCCATATATTGGCTTAATTGTCAGTTTGAATGTGTGCTGTTTATTTAATTAGATCTAGAAGAATCCCAGCGAGTCTGTCAGTACTGCTGTTTCCCGCTGTGCATATTGGAACGACAACTATCGTTACTGTTCGTTATGAGCATAGTGGCATGTGATTAAAACGAACCTCACTTTTGAGCGTGATTTAATAATTATATTTATTTAACTATATCAAATAATTCTAATTAGGTTATGTGTTTATAAAAATTTCCCATATCCTAATACTCTAAAATACGAAATAATATAAATAATAAAATTCAAGTTTATGCTATTATAACTGTTATTTTATTGTATATTGTGATGCGCCTTGAAGGTTGCATTGACCAATCAGCATCTAACTGGATATATGCAGTTTGTAATAATTAATAGAAGTGATTTCTTGAGGTACGATTCATGGCAGGTGTTTGTCATCTCTGGTTTCTTTGATAAACAGCTTTGGCAGATCTTGTCAGCTAAAGGCGATTCTTGCGTGGAAATCAGCTTTGCGGATTCTGTTATTCTAAATAATCAAGCATCATCTCTTAGCTTTAGATAATATTTGTTTTGCCGTTTTCCCCACCAAATCTTATTAGCCATCTGGGATCTGTTTTTACACCACAATCAATTTCAATGAGCGGAAATTAGATGAGAGCTTTATGTATTTGACAAATGGATAATTGGCCTTACTTAACCCTGACCTTAAAGTGCCACTTTGTCAGAGTATAATCTGCTCAGAATTATTGAAGCATTCAATTACCCAGATTAAATGACACAAGCCTGCAAACAGACAGCGTCTCTCTCTCTCTCTCTCTCTCTCTCTCTCGGCTTTAATTATCTGATGGTGTTTGTTGTGGAGATGTTTAATGGGACTTTGCTGTATGGTATGGATCAACCCCTCCACCTATTGTGAGGCTCCGTTCCAAAATTCAGTGCTTCACTGTCTACTGTCTACATAGGCAGCTAATTTTGGGCACTTCACTTAGGTAGCAACTTAGTGTGCTGTACATAACACTTCTTATAAAGCACACAAGACGTGGCTCACTGTTAATGTAAGCTTACAGAGCAATACTCTAATGAGCATAAAATACATCACATAGACGATACACAAAGGTATTTTAATACATTTATGACTTATAATCAACAGTTGGTTCTAATTTGTATTAGGAAGAGATTTTAACTACTATTATATGCACTGTAAAGGTTAGGGAGCAGGTGGTATAAATGTAATGAATGGTCAAAGAGTATTTTTTTTAGTTATTTTATATATATATATACATATATAAATACAATACAAAACATGTATGTACATGATAAGTGCAGGGTATCAATATGAATTAATATTTTAATAAATATAGATTTTTTTAAAGCATTTTAAATACTACGTATATCAGCATATGCCAAGAAAAAAGTACACATTAAATTGAAAAACATTTTTCACTTAGTATCACTTAAACTAATAAAATAACTAAAACTAATAAATACAACTGAATACAAACTATATGTAAGGGATAATATACAGCTTTGCGCCGGGCTGCCGATAAGCCTGTCGGGCTTTATTCTGAGATACCTGCTAGCTGGACATTATCCCACTTATTACACTGCTTCTTGCACCAAAAGTAAATAATAAAACAATAAATAAATAATATAATACAATAATAAAAATATATAATTTAACTGGGGAGTCAGTCGAGTCATCTTCTATCCACTGCTGAAATCCACTGCTTTTGCTTTTTCAAAAAATCTAATTCAAAATATTAACATAAAAGCATTAAAATAGCACCACTAAACACTATGTTATAACTTTTAGAAGCTTTTAATATAAAACTGTGAACACAATTCACAATAGACAGTAATGTTGTGGCCTGCCATCATGTTGTGACCGTGCATATGAAACCTGTGTAGGCAGCTTACTAAGATTTGAAACACTTCCTCTGTGTGTGTGTAACCTGAAGATGCTCCTCTCTGAGAGCAGAGTATTAACCAGGCTGTCAGATCTTAATGAAGTGTCCTGGTGAGCCATATCAAAAGGGCTTTCCCTCCACACACACACACTCGCGGGTATCATGCTGATAAGTGGTGACGCGGATGGGATCGGCGCGGGGGCTGATGTGATTTGACAGATGGGCTCTGTGATGCCCGTGTATTGAGGTCTATCTAATCGATTAGTTTTAGTTAAGTGCACTCTCAGATGATTGTGCCGCGTCTTTATCGTTCCCCTCCGCAACACCGACAACCTCTGGTGCCTCCTCCCGCTCGCCCACCAGCCTCCACCTGTTCGTGCAGGGGAAATCTATTATCTGAAATGATCAAATCTCAGCGGCACTTATTCTGTCTCTCTACAGTGTATGACATTCACTTCAATTACAGGACAGAGAATCCGGTAGACAATGTGTTTTGGGCACAGCACTTTTTTGGAGGATACTGTTTGTAGGAGAACGAGAAAAGAGACTTGGTTATTACTTGTGTGCTTCCTCTCTCTCAGCGCTCCCAGGGGCAGTTATTATGGTCAGTACCTGTGGGCATGGTTGGTTTGTGGCACAGACTGTCTTGCTCTCCAGGGCTCATTATTACAGCATGGCCAGTCGCCCCAGGAGGGGGATTGGCCTCTCTCACTCTCCCGCTGTCTTCCGCTCTTCTCTGGACTTCTCTGGATAGACACAGTTCCCTGCGGTGGCAGCAACGCTAGCCTTAAACTTCCACCGGACTCTTCAGGCCCTTGCAGAAATGTGCTCGTTCCCCATAATCCTCTGCTGTCCTACTCGGACAAAATGTATAATTCTTTATTTAAAGGTGATGTGTGCAATTTTTTCGATTGTTAAAACACTCTTTCCTGTTCTAGAAAGTATATATGTAAGCTATTTGTAGGTTGATTTCCACAGAAAAAAAGTACAAATTTGGATTGTGTGGTATATTCTAGTCATTGCTGTTTGTTTGAGCAGCCAGAGTTTGAAAAACCAGCTGCAGACAGGGGGAGTGTTTGGAAACAAATAAAAAACAATGTTTTAGTTATTAAAGGAGTCACACTACTTACTATTCAAACTATTCACCAAGTTTTGAGCAGTGAATGGTAGTGCTTGTTGTTGTCCGATCATGAATGCAGGCATGATGTTACGTTTACGAGGTGCGGTGCAACACGATGTGTAAAAAGATAGAACTAAGCCATGGTAATCAGTAACTATTCTCCACTGGATGCAACAAATGCCTCGATTGCAATGTTTTATTGTTTTGGTGTCATACGGTTGGAACATGGCATCATGTTATGGCCTGACATTTCCTCCAAACGCTTATGGTATTTGACCAATCACAACACACTGGATAGCTGGCCAATCAGACCTCACTTTTTTTTAGAACGATTTAGAACCCGTTTCAGGAGGCGGGGCTTAGAGGAGAAACAAAAATGTACAGTGTGTACAACATAACGTGTTTTTTGCACCTTAAACCAAATAAGAACATTGCATTACACCAAATACCCAAAATAGTGTTCTTTTTAGCTACATGATATGACTCCTTTAAAGGAACACACCACTATTTTTTTGAAAATAGGCTCGTTTTCCAAACCCCTTAGAGTTAAACATTTGAGTTTTACCGTTTTTGTATCCATTAATACGACCTCTGGGTCTTGTGGTCGCACTATTAGTGCTACATCGAAAGCATTTGTTCAATTATGAGCAAGATGCTAACGGTCTAATCAGATTCAATGATCTATGCTAAGCTGCAGCTAAAAGTGCTAACGCCAGACATGGAGATTAGCTGAATGGATTTGAAATCTGTAAAACTCAACTGTTTAACTCTAGGGAAGTTTTCAAAAACAGCAGCGTATTCTTTAATTGCAGGTTTAATTTCGAATAATCATTCCTAATCTTCATATTAAATGGATCATGAGGCTCTAGATGATGCAGGCTGATAGACCATTTGCCGTCTGTTAAAATTACATAATTTCCTACATTGCATAAGCTGATTGGCCATTGCTGCTTCTGTAGTCAATGAAATTGCTTGCTCAACATTTAAATAGTCTCATTCAGTGTTTAGGCTGGTCCTGTAGCGCATCAGTTCCTCTGAAGCCCTCCACCTCCTCCAGCACCACCTTGTCTAGACCTACTGTGGGATTTTTGCTATATCTTACATGTTTTCTTTTTTTCTTTTTGTTTATTTTTTTGGACATAGTACAGTTGAAAGGTAGTAAGGAAGTGATGTGGGACAAGCCAGGATTTAAATTCTGTTGCAACTGCACTGTGTCACAATGCTGAAATACTGCCCATGAGGCATGCTCTGACAAGCACTTCTATTATGACAAACATTTGTCATAACCATATTATTTTTAACATAAGGGTTGGAGCAGCTATTTTTAACCATGATGTGCAAAGCTCCTGGTGTCAGCTGCTACCAGTTATTTAAGCTATGCAAAAACAAACCAAGGCTAATTGGGAAAAAAATCACGCCTGTGGCGGCATTTCTGCCAAAAATATTACATTGTTTCTTGCACGTTTCGACACTAAAAATCACATTCAGTTATATCCAAAATGTGAATCTGGCAATGTTTTATTACATTGGCTCTTGTATGTATCACATAAGTTTGAAAAAAATAATACAAATGTGTATCCATTGAGTGTTCCATAGTCTTGTAAAAAAACGGTTATGTTAGCAGTGGTGGTTCATGCTGCAAACCGATTTTTATATAATAGAATCTTAATCTATTATCATGATCATGAACACACTGGTTTATTAAGTTGTACCATTCCAGTTAATTGCTTAGCTGCTTATGAATCATCTCACTTTCACAATAAATAGCTTTCTACCACATAATAGATTCCGCAATGAGTACCTGTTAAAATATGTAAGTAAAACTTGTTGCAAGCTCATTTATAATGTAACATAGACATTTTAATGAATCCAAATAGATTGCGTAGCAATTAGTACAATGCTAAGTTAGTAGACTAACCTTGCTAGCAAAAGGCTAATTGATAGCACACAAAAAAGCATTTGTAATTGGTGGTTTGCGATTTTGAGAAGATAATCTTGCATTAACTGATATATAATTGCAATTATTTGTTTAGAGGTAAGTTGTGTGTCTAGACATGGTAGCGTTGACCTGTACCTCCATTATTGTGAGTACTTAAAGAGAGGATGGATGACAGAAATATATATGAGCAAACAAAGGATCAATAAGCTGTTTCCTGCTGTTTTTATGGACTGTGATTGGACTGAGTCATTCTTTGGCTGGGATAATTGAGCAAAAACACTATTTATTATATTTTACTGAACGTACGTGTCTTAAGCTTAATACGTATAAACCAGTATATCTATTCAAGCACACTAATTGCTGTTATTGATTTGATAGTTTAAATTCTAGTATCTCTTCATACCTTTTTTATGACTTATCCGAATGGACTCTGGCTGCTGCTGCTTTCCTTGTAGGAACTCATAACTGTAGCTGCTGTTTGTTTGAGAACAGCCCATTAAATGAACCATGGAGGGCTTTCCTGAGTGGGCTGTGCATTAGCAATGAGCAAAACCAGGTGGTAAACTTCTCCAGCTTTAATTAAAATCCCTTAATTCCAGCGTTTGAACCCCAGGCTGTATTTCACAGGCGAGAGGGAGGCAGTCCGGAAGCTTCTTTGCTCGGCTCTGATGCATGGCCCCCTGTTGACACGCACTAATTTTGATATATACGAGCGGATGAATCTCTAATTACGTTTTGGCATGGACTCTGAAGTTACTTAGCATTGCACTTAATTATTTTTATACTGACGCTTTAACAGTAAAGTACTGTGGTGTAAATTAGGCTAAACCCCACCGTTTCTAAACCCGCTGATAAAATTTGCTGTTCATTTTGCTACTGTTTTTGCTATACATAATTTATTTTATATTTATGTATAATTTTTTATATATACATTCTTAGTTATTAATTTAGATATTTGATGGTAGCTTAAAGGCCAATAATGTTTTAATGGCAGAGCTGATTGGTTGCTCGTACAGTGAGGGTCCCCTGACGGGTCAGCAGAGCCCAGGTGTCGTGTCATTTCCTGTGTAAGTGAACTCACAAAACACACAAACACGCAAACACACACACACGTGCCCACGCTGCCCTGACTATAGCTCACCTGAGATCTTTTTTAATTGTTCCTAATTAAAGTTGTACATGAATTGCCTGTAATTAAACATGTGCACAGTTCATTAGTGCTCCCTAAAACAAAAGGGCTTCGTTTTTATGTGTGTATAATTGTCATGCAAATGAATCTGTGTTGCTCTGTAGGGTATCTATCTTTCCCTAAGGTCGTAGTTAGAAAGGTCTACCTGGTCTGCTCTGCAATATCTATTTTCTTAGTATGGTGAATTGCAGTTTTTTCTTCCAATTTATTTTTATTTCACAAATTTTGTGTTATTATTCTAAATAATAATAAAAGCAAGTATAAATAAACGGTGCTGTCAGACAATGCAATTGCTCACTTGATTATAACACTTCCACTGAAAACTGTAGATAATGTAGAGAAATAAAGAAATGTCATGTTTAATTCAACATGCTGTTTCTTTGTATTATGTGTGAAATGTACAAGCATTTTATAAATAAAATACTACACAATTTTTTCAGTGTACTCTTATTTTTTGTATTTGTATTTTTTTGTTTCTTCTTTGGTGGAACACACAATAAGCCATTTTAAAATGTTCAATTCAATATTATATTTCATTGTATCAGTTGTATGGATCAATTCTAGAACTGGTAATTATGGAATGGATCAAGCCAATAAAAAAACGTGACTCATCATTTCCAAACTAATGAATTCTCAAAGGGCTTTTAAAAGATAACTTTAAGCAGAATAGGTGCCAGTGAAGAAGAATGCAATCATCTTTGCTATCTCTGTTGTCTTAAAGAATAGCTCAGAAATCGGGGAAAACCAGGGAAAACTGCTTACTGCCATCTTGCAGAAAATTACACACGAAGAAAGGGTAGACTCTCTGAAGGATTAACACTTAATTATGGCTTAATTAGCATAATTATGCATGCTAATAGCATCTCAAATGGATAGCGGTTGTCGAGAGGATTGAACCATCTGTAATTGTAGGGGATTAATACATCATTTTTTATTTCCAGCATTATTGAAACTCTCTTCCTCTTGCAAGTGCCTCTCATTAATCAATTTCACTTAGTACATTTAAATGTTGGTGCCTTTTTTTCATAATACATCATTAGGGTCATCCCTGTGCAGCTATGAGACAAGACTAATGAGATCTCAGGTGGATCTTTATAACTGAACAAAAGCAAAGAACAGGTGAACCCTCTTCAGAGTGAATTTGATCTGAATATGTTTGACTGAACTGGGAGTTAAGGAATTAACTGGGAGTATAAAGAGCAGCTGGGTGTTCGAGGGTTAACTGAAACTAAACATTAACTGAATGCAGAATCTGCAAAAGTGTAAGGAAGTAAGGAGTGTGTAGACATCAGCTGGGAGGATTAACTGGGACTGTGAGGGTGAACTGGGAGTAAAGAGATTAACTGTCAGTATAAGACTGTGTCTACACCGGACACGAGCTGTGAGATGCAGTCAAGTCAAGTCAAGTCACTTTTATTTATATAGCGCTTTTAACAATACAGATTGTAGCAAAGCACTGAACATC